>JAIQCU010000599.1:10000-41441 GCA_022114935.1 Leptestheria dahalacensis | reverse complement strand
ACGAACACAAAAACTGAATTAAATTATAGCTACTGTACTGTGGTGCAGAAAAGAAAGCAATGGAGACAAACTATTCCTCGGCGAGGGTAGTACTATGTTATTAATTACTGTTTTATTTCACTCGCATGTAGCCCGACTTTGACGAGCCCATGGGCCCTAAAGGCAAAAGTCCGTGGATCACCTTCAACGGGAGAGAAATCGCCGATTCGCAACTGTGTCTCGAGTTCCTGGCCGAAAGGTTTCAGAAGAACTTTTCTTCGCATCTGACTTCGGAGCAAAGGGCGTGCGCCAGAGCAATCCAGGTTATGGCTGAGGAACACCTTTACTGGTATGTCATTCAGATTAGCGTTTAAGTTAATGAGTGAAAGGAATTATGTCATTCTACTCAAGCTGAATCCTTTTTCGAAAACAATCTCCAGATGAAACCTATCTATCTATCCATTAATGCGTCTGCCCATTTATCCACACTATTCATCTATCCATCCGTCCTTCCATCCATTTGCCCACCTATCCGTCTATCTATCTATCTATCTATCTATCTATCTATCCATCTATCTATCCATCTATCATCCATCCATCTTCCCATTTATCCACACTATCCATATATCCATCCATCCATCCTTCCATCCATATATCCATCTATCCATCCATCCATCCTTCCATCCGTCTATCCATCCATCTATCTATCTGTCTATGTATCTATCTATCTATATATATATATATCCATCAATCTGTATCATCTTTCTATATCTATTTACACCTTTCTATCTATTACCATACGCAGGGTGCTGGTCTTGTGGCGCTGGGTCTACACCAGTGGCAAAACTGTACCGACAATTCAACCTTTGCCATGGATTTTCAAGTACCTTATGCCGCTGATGAAGCGCAGAATCGAGCCCAGCACCAAAGCCCAAGGTTTAGGGCGACACACGAAAGAAGAAGTGACTGAGATGGGAATGAAAGATCTTCAAGCACTCTCGCATTTCCTTGGTAAGACCTCTTGTCTGCTATAGTTCACAGTTTTGGAAAACCAATCACGGTAGAATAGACAGGTAGATTAGATAACAGATGCAGTCATTTTTAACTCTGATGTTCATAGCATGTACATTCATTTAAGTCAACTATCACAAGTATGGTATTGATAACCGTGATGGTTAACTATTTTATTACTATATGTATATACGTATATGATAGATAGATATAGATAGATGGGTAGATAGATGATTAACTATTACATTAGAATGTATATACCATCTACCATTGATAAATAATTCTTACAGGGCAAACAAATGATGGTCTCAATTAAGGGACTGTATTGAGTCTACGGGGCTCTTATGCATTATGACGTCAGCGTCACGTGACTCTCCATCCCAGAAAAAAAATCTCCTGTTCAAGTCGATTAATACGCTGTTGATGTCGTCACCAATGATATAACAGATAATGCTCTAATGATATGTCATGTGATGTTAACATCAATAGTGACGCCACGATAATAACGATACTACATACCTTACTTATAATGTCAGTGAATGCTCGGTTAATATCATCAGCTTGCATCTAAATGAAAAGTACACTTATCTCTTTATATTAATTCCGCTATAGTTAGAGAAACTACGACGTTAGAATCTCCATAGTTCTAGAGAGATATACAGGCAGGTGATGAGCGAGACCGTCAAGATGGCGGACACTTGAAATCGATTTGATTCATTAACTTGCAGGAAACAAACCCTTCTTTATGGGAGACGACCCCTGTGAAGTCGACTGTGCTCTGTTCGGTATGTTGTCTCAGATGCTGTGGAATCTACCAGATTCTCCTTTCCAGAAGCATCTTCAGCAAGACGGTATATACTCTTTCCCAATGATATCGTTAATCCCGCGGCAGTCTTTTATATTATGACGCACTTGCTTTGCTGCCAAACGCAGGTCAGTTTTCCAACTTGAGGGATTTCTGCATGAGGATGAAAACTCGCTTCTGGCCAGACTGGGAAGACTGCGTCAACCGGGGCAGATCGAAGCAATCATAAAGAAATCTCTCGTATTTCCAGGTTGTTTGCAGTTCAGTGCGTACATTTAAATGCTGTTTATAACACCATAATAACATAAGGCGATTATACACGTGCACACAGACATATACAGTGCGTATGATATGTATTGACATTCAGCATAAGTTGGTAGTCAATAGATGGCATATCGTGTCTGGTTGCCATCTAACGGCCTCAATTGAATAATATTTCAAATTAGACACACGAGGGTATCGCGTTTACAATACAAACATTTTAGAGTATGTAAAGAAACGTCACGTTTAACCGATCGCCAAATGGAATATGTAAACTAGTTAAATAGATAGTAAGATAGATAGATAGATGTATATTGTTACTAAAAATATGAAACCAGCCTTCATTCTCAACTTTCTCGTAACTTCTGCTAGAGAGCATATAAAGCTCCTCCTTCTTGGGTTATCCAAGAAAAATCTTCGCCCCCTTGGTTTATTTAATATAAAGCCCCACCCCCTTTGGTTATCCGAGACAAGCTCCACCTACTTGGGTTATCCGAGACAAGCTCCGCCTCCTTGGGTAATCCAAGATAAGCTTCACCTCCTTGGGTTACGCAAGAGAAGCTCTACCTACTTGGGTTATCCGAGACAAGCTCCGCCTCCTTGGGTTATCCAAGGTAAACTCCGCCTATCATTGGGTTATCCGAGATTAAGCTCCGCCTCCTAGAGGTTTTCAACATCCTCCATTTTCTAACGTGGCGTCTTCGGTTATTACAGCTCTTTCAAGCTCTAAATTCAATACGCTGTAATACAAATACGACATAAATTCATTAATTTCTTAATCAAATAAGAATTTGATAAATGTGTACTTCCATTTGTTTTGATTCAAAAGGAGATGACCGGTATTGATATTAAATATTCTTTGGAAATATAAATGCGTCATTTCAGAATTTCAGCACGAACAGCATCATAAATATTTTGGCTTCAAACATATATGTATATATAATTCTAAGATCCGTTGACTCCTGCTTTAGTAAGAGCTGCACAACTCTGAATCCCGCAGCATCCGCCGCCGTTTCCATTCAAGGCGTACGGAGTCTCGTCTGAAGGATCAACAGTCTCGGGCTGCTGATTTGAATGACCAGCGCCGCGGAAGTCGAGCGACGAGCTATTGACGCAATATCTCTTGCCCGTCGGTTTGGGCCCGTCGCTGAAAACGTGTCCCAAGTGGGAGCCGCATCTGGCGCAGCTCACCTCAGTGCGCACCAGGTTGGGATTACTAATCAGTAGGAGAATGTTGGCGCCAACTGGAATCAATTAAAATCACATTCAATGTACGTTTGCCTTATAGTTTAATTTAAGAATGTATAGCTATTAATATTATCTTATAACTTTTAGTTATAGATTAAATAGATTCATTTCTTGTAAGTTGAATGAACACTTTCAAGGCGTTTCAACTCTGCTCTATTTTTAGAGTTTATGGCCCCCTAGCGGTAGAATCTGACGTTAATTGACTGTCTAAACAGACTGGTTATTAACTGAAAGTTTCTTCAAATTAGTGTCGATTATGGGACAATCTTTCAAGACTGTCGCGGTAATTAAAATATTATAACCTATACTTTATCATGACCATAATTTATCACTGTTATGTCAGCACATTACGAGATAATTAACAGTTAACATAATTAACCTTTAAAAAGATTAAACTAGAGATTCTAAATATTAGCAATAATCCGCAAACTTCACGAACAAATCCCCTAAATTAATCATCCGATACAAGTTTATTTCTGTTAAATTCTGTTTTAAGTTATAAATTATCAAAATAAGCTATAGAATAACGTGTCAAACTGTTGACAAAGTTACCATGCGAGGCATCCTGCGTGAATTTCAATCGGGAGATATCGATAACGTCGTAAAAGGCAGGCCATCCAGATCCCGAATCGAACTTGGTCTCCGATCTGAACAGGTCGACGCCGCACGCTACGCAGCTGTATGTCCCGTCTTCTTTCCACTTGTAGTATTTGTTGGAAAACGGTCTTTATTTCAAAAATTAATTAAAATTAGTAATACGAATTAATTAGATAGATAGACAGTTTCAAATGAAACATATACTAATGAATAATGAATATAAGTTTCAATTGATTTCTTCTTTCATATGTAAGAAAATTCGATTCAAAACTTAACCTTTCAGTTCCCTTCTCTTGCGTAACCGTATACTGCAGCGGTGTCAGTTTCAACCTGAGCATTTGCTTGAATTCCGCTGATTTGGGATCGATAGTTGGCGCCTCCTCCATTCCTCCCGCACACTTTGTTTTTAGGGAGCTGAAAATAGCAACGCAGCAGATGCCGGGCAATCTTTTGACAAATCGCAGACTTTTCCTGCTCCGTTTGAAAACCGACAGCCCGGGATAGGAACTACGATGTCGACTGTGCCCGGCAACAGTTTACGGGTTGCGTCATCCGTGTCCAAGACGCAAATAGAGTCCGGTTCTCGGCGCGCCAAAGTTTGCTCGCTGAACGGGTTCGTCTATCCTCGCGGTTATCCTAATGAAATTAACTGAATTACTTCCAAATGTCACTTAAACTTAAACTGCTGTCATTGAGTAAGTTCCTGTTCTTAACATTAACCATTTAAATGTAATTAAATTGATCAATTTCTACAGACTAAAAGTATTCTGTGATTTACTTGATTTGAATGTTTATTTTTTTACGAATCAAAGTGGCAACATTCGATATTCATTTCCTGTTTGTCACTTTTTTTCCCGAAGTAGAAATAAAAAACGGTCGCTTAGCAACAATGATTGTACAAACAAGCAACTATACCCCGTCATTCTTTGAATAACAGTGTTTAAGGTTTATAAATAACCTGGTATGTTAGTCTCAGCTGTATAACTTTATGACAGTTTGCACCACACATTCCTAGGGACTTGTACAAATAAGCCCCAAAAAAACTGACTGAAAAAGTGAACCTTCTAATAACAACGTTGAATTTACAACTGTAACTTGCTAACCATTAGTTAACCAACTAGTAAACTTGACTGGTAATTAAGATTTCAAGGACTTTAAAACATGAAAGTTAACTTACCGATTCGATCAGTTATGTCCAGGTCCTTATGAAACACAGACGAAGCGGTGAATCACACGGCAAGGACCACAGCAGTGCTGCTTCCAACTTGAGCAAAGGTTCCCAACAGACTTGCTGGCCTTAATAAACAAGGTTACAAGCTGCGCTCGCCCAGCCCCCCAAAATGGGTACCAACCAGTATGTACACATTTTTCAAGTCAGGGGTTGGCAACGTTTCAAATACCGCGCTATGGGTGCACAAGGTGTATGAATACTGACTGATATTCCCGGTTGGTCAGTTGCTATTTTACAGTTAATAGATGGCGCTACAGAATCAACATTCCTTGTTGGATCGAGGGGTTCGCTACTCCATTTCAGGTGTACGTATAGTCAGGAATCATTTCGTGATTCTTACCCTCACTTCTCATTGATGTCAACGGTCTTTTCTCGTGATTCTTCGCCTCATTTCCCCTTTTTCCGCCGGTAAGTGCACGGTGATTCTTGGGAGTAGCGAACCCCTCGTGTGTAGGATTCATCCGCTGGATTGCCATTGGCCCTCCGAGGCTGTCTTTGATTACTTGTATGATGTGCTTACTTGATGATTACTTGCTGTTTAAGTGTCGTACTGATTATAACTTTCATACGTGTTGATTGGTTTGATCTTTTTCGACTGTTTTCGTTAACCTTGATTACTGATTACTTCTTGGTTACTTCAACTTTTCCGATTACTATCAGATTACTTTGCAAATAGTTTGATTTCTTAACTTAAACTCTCAAATTTATTGTCTACTTTGAGCGCGTTTTATTTGTTTGGTTACTGTGATTGATTACTGAATCAGTAATAATGATTACCTTATGGATTAACTTTGATACTTGTTGATTACTTTGATTACTTCGTGGTTTACTTTGAGTCTTTCGTAAGGTTATACTCGAGCTACTTTAAATACTTCGATACCTTGTCGATTAACTTTGATAGTTGAAAATTAATCCGATTTCTTGTTGACTTCCTTGTTTACTTTTGTTGTCAACCTGCCAGATTCCTTCAGTTTGAATTCAAATTTGATATAGCTGTTATACAAAACCTTCTCCGTTAGAAACAGGTTAAGCAAAAGCATGCAATATAAGGCAACTTTGTGGTAGTTAACGTTCAGAGAGACACCTAGTGTCTATGAATACAAGTTATCAAAGGAGCCGTATTGAAGGATGGACTCTTGGGTTGATAACACACCACACATTCTTAGTTCGGATTGAATTCTTTGGAGAAATGCCAAGGGCAACCGTGTTTTCCAGGACTTGGCCCAAAGTATAACTCATATTACCTAATAAGGCGTCATAAAGAACCTGGATTCAACTGGTTACGAGGCTTAATTGTCTCAAGTGAATCTAATCGTGCAAAAGATGCCCACAGTTTCGCCCACTTGTCGTACTGCAAGATTGCAAGTGACGGTGGCGACTAATTTAACACTTTTTAATCAGATTAATTATAAGGTTAATTGCAGTCGTATCTACCGTCAATTCAATTCTCCGCATGTTTGATTATTGTCATTCTTTTAATCACAAAAAAATACGTTTAAATAAAAGCATATTATTTATAAAGATATCAGGCTTTTATGTTTTAAATATATTCAAGAGATTTTTATTTGATAATTTTTTTTCCCAGCGATAACCGAATTTCCAAACTATAAGGTAGCTGAAGTTTGTGCACTGGGAGTTTTCCAAATGCCCGTTTTTAATTTTTAAAAACGGGTTATTTCAATTAGGGCGAGGAAAACACTTGAAATCCCAATCATCGGTCCCTTTCGACCCTTTTATGGCCCCGGTGATCATACATGTCCATATAAGGTAACAAGGCATTTGGGTTTTCAATCACATAACAGCAGACAGAATTAGTTTGAAAAAAAAATATCGGCCGGGTTTTAAAATCTTAATCTTACTACTTTATTAACGATTCAATATGAAAAGTAGAAGGATTGCAAAAATTGTTTAACATCTATTTTTGAAATGAAATAAACTGAGTGTACACTTAAGTTAATACTGAGCAGCCGACCTTATATCAGGGAGCCATCGAGTTCTCCTCGACATCAACGGCTGGCGACGTCTCTATAGGGATCTCGATGAACACGGATCCATCTCGCGCTTCTTCCGCTAGCACATTGTCTATACACGGGAAAGTGACGTTCTCCGTGCCGGTATCTCCCAGCTGCTCGTTACGGGACGGCTGCATTGTCTTGTTACTATTGCGTTTATGAGACTGCAGATGCTTTTTCAGCCTATAGCAGTCTCGGAAAAGCTTGCCGCAGAGGTCGCACTGACACGGCTTGTCGCCAGTGTGCTGCTGCAAGTGTTTCCGCAGTCCGTTCCTGTGGGCAAAGGGCCGACTGCAGTACGAGCAGGTGAACGGTTTCTCTCCCGTGTGCTTGTACCGGTGTTCTTTCATGTGGCACGAGTTGCGGAACCTTTTGCCGCAGAACTCGCACTGGAACGGGGCCTTCCCGCCGTGCATGTCCAAGTGGTGCCTCACGACAGCTCTCGTTTGAAAGACGGACTGGCAGACGGTGCACTGGTAGGGTCGCAACTCTCTGTGTCGGAAAACGTGCTCGATATAGGAGAAATAGGAGCTCGTTCTCATCCCGCACGTCTCGCAGGTGTATATGGATTGTACCGAAGCTGCCAACTTGGCGAGTTCCTTCATGTGTGACAGAAATACTGGGGTCGTAGGACCGCAGGATACTGAGTCGGGAATGATGGTTCCAGGGCACAGTGTTACCTGTTGATAATAATGAAAATGACAATTATATTTTAAGAGGTAAAACTAAATCTGAATTAATAATAAAGAGAGTACCTCTAGCTTATCAGCAACTTGTTGCAGCCGGCTAAACTGTTCTTCGTTGAGTTTTACTGACGAGGATTGTGCCGTCTCGTCTGGATCTACGGCGAGAGCGTCTGCTTCATCTAACCGTTCTCCATCTTCACTCGTCGAAACCTCTTTTCTGATCGCCGTATCACCCGACCGTGTTATCGGCAACGTACCGTTCCTTCTTCTCGTTCTCTGTTTCTCGCACCCATTTGTTTTTTTCGACCGTTTCAGTTCGTGAATTTGACCGTCCACTTCGTAATAGATTTCGCCCTCTTTCGGTGCTGGGCTAGGGTACGTAAACACGAGAGTCATGCCATCGTTATCGTCAACAGCGAACGAACTGCTCAACAAAGCTGTATTTCCATTTTCGACCGAGAGTAGCGGCTTAATCCTTTTCAGTGTCGCATTTTCACCATCCCTGGGCCTCAGCTTGAATGTTATTACTTTCCTGTCATTCTCGTCGCCGACCGACATCCGACCCTCGATTTCCAGTTCAACGACATTACAAGATGGTGGCGCAGACACCATTTTACCGTACCGAAAAACTTCTTCCTCTTGGCTAATAACAGCTTTAGTAGTGTTGTATCGGTCTGAATCAAAAAAGGTAAACAATCTACAATCCGATTGTTTACGGTTTATCACCGTCTTCTTGGCGTTCAAACGAACATAGTTCACTTTTTCAGCCGCTAGATGGCGGGCATACGGAGTTTTGGCGCCTACTCCTTAGATAGATAGATAGATGGGCATTGATGATAGATGCTGTTTTAACTTTCTGTACATGTAAATATGTTCGAGAACTTGTATCCTCATGTCAAAGGTGTGTATAGACTTATACATGACAGCACTGAGTTATATTAAAGCTTCTAATTAGACCCCGAGTGGATAGTACGCTATCCTTGTCCGGCTAACGGCTAATAACATTTAGATAGATAGATAGATAGATACAAATAAAATTATAATACAAATATACCGTTAAATAAGGATGTAGAATGAAATATGCAGAATAACAACAGTGTAATGTCGTGTTATATCTTTTGATCTATTAACTTATACATTTTAAATCAATTATACGATATATTAGTTGAATACTGAATTTCTGTAGAAACGTTTCTCCTATCTCTTTACATGGGAGCCAAACAAATCCGGGCATGCCCGGCCATAGTGAGTTGCCATGACAATCTATGACGTCATCATATAGTGACTCCACCATGACTCAATTGCGTCATCGCATGATTCAACTTCTTACCCATGTTGTCGTATATGATTCGACTCAACTTTTCGCGCTCTTTTCGACTGTGGATCAATCAAATGCGTATCCACGTGTCGTATATGAGTCGACTCAACTTTTGACGCTCTTTTCAACTGCGGTCGACTCAATTGCGTACCCACTTGTCGTACACGAGTCGACTCGACATTTTGCCCTCTTTTCAATTGCAATTTTCCCAGTTAATGAATAATTTTAGAGTCATCTTCATTCGATTGCTACTCACAAAGACACATAGCAAATAGCAAAGACAATTCAGTCACTGAACGTTATTTAAATGGGATCTAAAGTACGGCAGACAAAGCCAGGTTACCTAAAACTAACTACTGCGAGGGAGTTTAAAATCGCGAATACAAAAACTGAATTTTAAATTATAGCTACGGAAGTACTGTACTGTGATGCAGAAAAGAAAGCAATGGAGACAATACTATTCCTCGGTGAGGGTAGTACTATGTTTATTTTAATTATTCAGATTCTACTTGCGTAAGAAGGGATTCTTGTTAATGAAGGATTTCCTGCCAGCTAAGGATCCCTTTCATGAATTGCACATTTGTTAATAAAGCCTATCTACATCGTTGTTTATAAAGCCCTAGCCGACGCATTTTACACTACCGTTTCACTATAATAGGTAATACCGCAGTCGGTAAAGGCTCCACTTCATTTCACAAAGTTGACTGGGGAATCCACAGCAGGTCACGACTGATTTCCGGTACTGAACGAACACCTACAGGTCACAATTTCCATTAACATTCATAGGTTCAGTTTAAAACACAATTGACCCATTACAAGTAATGCACTAACTGCACTGGCTAACAGAATCGTCCACTTGTAAAATTAACCAATGGAAAACGAGTACTGAACGAATACGTACAATAACGCAGAGACTATAGTTAATGATTTAAAACCATAACACAAATTAACCAATATGATATTAAAGTATCGTTCTATAATGAAATAGAGAACAGAGAGATTAGTCCAAAGAGATAGCTACCACATAAAGCCATAGCCAAGTCCAGTTCTTCTTTGAATAACTGAATGATCTTCTTGACTCCGCCCTCGCCGCTGTGCGCCAGGCCCCATACAGCAGCCCGTCCAAAGAAGACCTGATTTTACAACCACAAATTCATTCATACGTTTAAAAATAATAATGATGGTAATTATTACTATTCATTGATAATGAGTCCCATTACCTCCACACTGCCAAGTAAATGGAATAATTTAGGGAGGAAATGTGGAATTCCTCACCATTTTGGCACCGAGGGCTAGCGCTTTGAGAATATCGGTTCCCTGCGTTACGCCACCGTCGAGGTAAACGTCACAGCGACCTCCTACGCGATCAACAATACCAGAAAGGACTTCAATCTGAAATTTACAACAACAGGTAAATATAAACAGCAGTACAAATTAACTAGGAAACAAAACGGCAAATCTCTTCAACTATCGCAGAATATCTGAACTTATGATAAGGGCCTCGTTTTTTTTTGAAGGACCATAGAAGTTAATGCGATGGATTTCAGTATAAACTTAGTTACGTAATTAGTACGTAATTCTATCAGTTAGAAGATTCTCTCAAGTACAGTGGCTGGAACTCCATCCAACTGACGTCCTCCGTGATTGGAAACGATGATAGCGTCCACTCCGTGCTGGATGGCGAGATCCGCATCGTCGGCTGACAGGATACCTTTCAGAATAACCGGCAGTTTTGTGATCCTGCAACACATATTGGGATACAATTAGAGTTTATTCAATTATTGCAGCGAGTTAACTAAATTACACTTTCATTTTTGCTTATAACATAACTGCACTACGATAATGTATATCGGAAGTAACAATGCCTAGGAGTGACCACGAATATCTCTATGAATGATATAGTCAATACGCTAAGTTCACCCTTGGAATAAGATATTAGCTAAGTTTATCAGATATGTTGGAATTTTAACTTAATGGCAACACTAGTGCTTATCTTAATGAATGTAGGGGAATCACATTTACTCGAATTTGAGCGGACAAGTACGTGACTGTACTGTCTAACATTCCATAAAAATGTAACGTTCATCATTAGCGATAACATTTAAGGTAGGATTCTTAATCAGTTGTTATAGATTTCGTTAACTTCATTAGTCTGTCTATCTATTTATCTGTCGTCTGTCTGTCTATCCATCTATTTATTTATCTATCTGTCCATCTATAACTACCTATCTTGCTATCTAGCTATCTGTCTATCTATTTATCTATCTATCTTTCTGTCTATCTCTCTATGTATCTATCCATCTAGTTATCTAATCTGTCTGTCTATCTATCTCTATATATATATCTAGCTGTCTATCTATATCTATCTGTGTATATTTCTGTCGCTCCTTCTATATCTATCCATCTATCTTGCTATCTAACCGTCTACCTTTCTGTCTATCTCTCTATGTATCTATCTATCTAATCTATCTGTCTCTATCTATCTATCTACTTGCCTATCTGACTATCTTTCTATATGTCTATCTGTTATGTACCTTTCTACTTCTCTTTCTATATAAATCCATCTATGTATCTTTCTGTCGCTCCTTCTATATCTGTCCATCTGTCTGTCTATCTGTCTACCTATCTATCATATCTATCTATCTATCTGTCTGCCTATCTTACTAACTATCTATATTTCAACGAGTAATATAATACATGAAAGAACATTAATTCACTTAATGAGTAATTGTAAAAGTAATGACAGAGGACAGAGGCAATAGTGAATCACGTTTTCAGCCAAGTTACGTCTTTCCAGGATAACGAAGGATCCAGCAGGGTAGCGCTTACACGAACTATGGCGCTGGAACCGCTAGCGTTGTCCACAGAAGAAATATCATTGGCAGCCGTCGATATCTCTTCGTCTTTTAGGAAATTCCCAAACCTGCAGTTGACAATTATTATACACAACTGACATTCCTGTCTCTTCCATTTCATTTCCCCAAATATATGAGGTATACCAAATGATATACTTATAAAACCAGGTCAAGTGACATCTTATTTAAATATAATTAGCTAAATGGTACATGCTCGGATAAAGCTTTAACTCGTTTACTTGTTTAGGTTTATAAGCACGGACAATAGAAATTAGTTTTCCATAAATTGCCCTTTGAATGCAAATGATTAAAAAAATGAAATGTTATATTTGACTTGAACACAATAGCTTTAATATAAGAACATTAAATTTAATTACGTTTTTTAACTTATTTTACTTAAATTACGTAACTTATTGTATAAAAAATTTGTGCGTCAAAATTTGAAGAAAAATTAAAAGAGACAGCGCTGTCTATAATGTACACAGGTTATACTTCAAATGACGGGGCGCCGTGAACCGGTTGCGAAGATCAGCTCGTCTTTTCCCTACAACTGGAGTGTCCACGGTGAGAACGATCGCTTCAAAATTACACTTTTCAGCTCTCCGTATCAGATCGATTGACGCCTGCCTGAAACATTCATTATATACTATGAAAAGGCTTACATGATTTAAATTAACGGGAATTGTAGATAGATTAACTAATTATGCTTAATATATAGCAACGTCCAATGAAATATGACCGTTGTATCTATTTGTGCGGAAAATTGACCGTCAGACAGACTGTCCAGGATTTTTTGACCAATGGGAATACAAACTGCGAAAATGAACCTGAAAATTATAGCTATTTAGGTATTGTGTACCGATCCTTGAACAAGTATAGCTGCAACCAGTTAATCCCGTGCCCCGCGACTTCGGCAACATCTTCCACGCTTGTGTTCGACAGAGTGCTGAGAACGAAAACAACACCTTCATCTGCAGCAGCTGGAGATAATGTGCAGGAAAAATGAGGTTAAGGTTGTACCATATACCATATGGTATATGATATATATACGAGACCGTTCAAAACTAAGATGGTCATTCAGGTCTGATTGATACGTAGAGAGAAACACGTTTCAATAAAGAGATATTTCAAAGGAGGTACCTTTTGCAGTCGCTCGTTCTCCGTCTGGATGCGCCATGGCCTGCAGACCCACGGAGGCAATTCCGAACGGGGCCCGCACGGCCCGCCTGAGTACGGTTGTCACCATTTCCCGCTGCTCAACTCCTCGTAAAACCCTCGGGTTTAGTCGCCACCTTGACAATATAAAAACACATTGATGGTAACGTGGTCATTATTACACGTATGTTCATATTAACTTCTTGAAAGATTCTTTATTTGCCGCTAGGGTTTCCTCGTCTCCCGCCCCTCCTCGGTAGTAATCGTACGCCGACTTGGGTAAGACGTTCTGCGCGTGAAGCTCAAAGTCAGCGATGCAGACCAACTGTTTGTCGGTCGCGTTGTTCATGCTTGATTCTTTTATTAGGAAGAAGTGCGGGTCTATAGTATTGTCTGAAAAATCATAACGAAAAGTTCCATTTCAACCAAATCATATTCTACATGTTTATATTACAAAAACAATATATACTTCGCAGAGACTGCTGGGTTTCTATCTTCTTCTATTTTCTAACTTATACTTGAACTTGCACAACGTTTTAAGCAAGTTTCGATTCATCAGCTGGTCAATAACAGCACGGTGATAATAAAAACAAAGTGAAGTTGGACGTGCCGCGGTATTTGAATTTGTTCCATTACTTCCAGGAATATATAAGCAGCAAAACGTGTTTATTGGTGCACCAACCAACACGTTTTGCCAATTGAATCTTAATTGAAAACAACTCTTTTTAAAAAAAAAATATTCATAATTGTATCAAGCGCCAGTAGAGCAAAAGAAAGATTTAAATGAAAGTTTTAATCTAAATAATAGACAGCATTTCTGAAGAGTAGAATTTCTAGGGTGTGCAACATATGCTATTGGGCTTTAAGTGGAAACACTATTCTTTCAAACCTAATTTGTTTAATATCATTTATAATATCAAGAGTTATGAAACTACTGTTAGATTATTACTGTTTTTATTAGAATTATGAAAATATTTTAATAATTTTTAATATCAGGTAATATATCTCTACTACGTGATATTCATATATAATCTATGTCATATCATGGCCTTCCAGACTTATATTATGAAACCACAGTTTCACCCAGTCATTAATTATTTCAAATGGTTACAATTTATTAATATTAATTATATTGAAAAGGAGAACGACGGCAGCATAACAACCTAATGGAGCGAAAGGAACACGCCAATGGCGATTATGGAGATGGCTATAATAAGACTTAAGCATTAAATGCACGAATCGCAACAAAACCAACACATATTCAAATACGTGCATATGGTAAATCTTTTTAATAACAACTTCCCAAGAACTACTTAAAAAGGCAGATCAGACGACTCTGGCGTGAATGTTTTCCCACTGAGTTTTATGAATTCATTGGTATCTATCTACCCACCCATCTATCCATCTAATTACCTAACTGTCTATCCGTATATAAAGTTATCTGCCTTTCTCTCAAACCCAACTATCTCAGTATCCGTGTATCTATCTACGCAGTCACTGAGCTATCTATCTATCTACGAACGAAGTGGATCCCACACTCCAAGTCTCCACTAACGTGTATTGTCTTCGAGAATGACCATTCTTCTCCTATAGTGAAAGATTAAGCTAAATGTTGTTTAAACTGTTAACACATTTGGAAAGGACAAACAGCAAGTAAATTAGCCGAATCAAAAATACAAGTTGAAGAGGTGTTCCATGTGTCCTAACAGGCGGGATCGAGGGGGCAGAGGGAATGTCGTCCTCAAAACTTCTGCTGTCGGCTCTCCAGACGCACAATCAACTGCTCCAGCTGTCTCTTGGCCTCGCACTGCGGGAAGTTGGACATGTCGTAGTACTGCGGAGCAATCTTGATCAGCCATTCAGCTGTAAAAAAAATATATCCATGTGTTAAATTAACGTCACTGAGAAAAAGACATGGAAATATTAAATATTTAGTTGAATATCATTTACAAATACAAAATACGATAAATACTAAATACAATAATATATGATATTAACATTATAAAATGATGGTATAGAAATACTCAAGTACATAAAAATAAGTATAAGTGTTATTAATTAAAAAAATATGGTGTATACGTTTGACGTCGGTGCACGTGCGGATGTAATTCTTGGTAGTCAGGACAAACTCGTTGTAAATAACCCATTCGGGTTTGTGATCGAGACAGGTCGACGGGTGCAACTGAACCACCTGGTTGTCCTTGATGGTCAAGTAGTGACCAGTGCGCTCCAAGTGGGCCACCTACAATCCAAAGGCCAATCAAACTCGTTAAGAAGAAAAAAAACATATACATGCAGTGCTAATTAACCATAATTAACGTCATATTAAGCATCAATATTCTTCCCTAGAGCAAAGACTGAGATTTGCTCAAAGTACCTGCATGAAGAATCCGCTGACAAGGGCTTTACGGATGTTGACGTAATAGTCCTTGGAGGTGAATTCGGTCGAGGTCCTCTTCAGACTGAAACGGTCCATGATGCGCGAGAGCTGCTGACGCACGTTGTCGGCCGATTTCAGCGAACGGTAGTTGACGAAGTTCTCGTAGCACCACTGCGGATCTTCCATGTCTACACACAACGAGGTCGGTTAGAATGCAAATGACAAGCCACGAATAATAATGTGTTAAAAATAAGACGCTAATGTACACATAAGCGAATTAATTAAGACGATTAATCAAGATCTACTCCAGACTGTCGTTACGAGGTACAGTAAATGAAATATATTTTTGAGAATAATTCAAGTCGATTTCAAAATTTTAATATAAATAAATTATTTAATTATTGCGTAAAACCATTCGTAAGTCATCTGAATACAGCACAAATGTTCAAACATAACGTTGCTTAAATAATTATTTGATCTCTATCTAATCTCTCTATCTATCCATCCACCTATCCGTCCAACTACTTACCTATTACTTACTATCTACGTATCTACCTATACATCTAACTAACCATTTATCTATCAATGTACTGTATTCATCCATCCATCTAACTACCTAGCTATCTATCCATCCACCTAACCGTCTAACTACTCACCTGTCGATCTTTTGTATCTATCAACCTAACTGGCTAGGTATCTATTCATCTATCTATCTGTCTACCTACGTATTCATCCATCCATCTAACTACTTAGCTATCTATCCATCCACCTAACCGTCTAACTACTTGCCTAATCTATCTTTTCTATCTATCAATCTATCTACTTAACCGTCTACGTATCTATCCATCTATTAACCTATTTGCCTATATATCTGTCTAACCATCAATCCATGTATTTATCCATCCATCTACCCATTTAGCTATCTTTCCATTCACCTGCACATCTAACTGTTATCTATCTTTTGTATCTATCAATCTGTCTACTTAACTGTCTATCTATCTATAAACCTATCTAACTACCTAACTGTGTAGGTATCTATCCATCTATCTACCTGTTTCTCTATACATCTGTCTTATGTACCTATCTGTCTACGTATAAAGATACACAAGACAAACCGCATCATACTTTGCTTGAATGCGTGGTACACGTTCAACATGGTCAGGTGATCTCCGTCAATGTGGGCAAACCTCATCTTGGCTTCATCGGCGGCTTTCTTGGCTTCGTTGGGTCTGACGAAGATTTGCGGTACTGTGTTTTTAAAAATCCGCATTCCGGACAGAAGGGCGCGGAAGAAAAAGAAAAGACGGAAGGAAGGGCCCACACAGAGGAGAAGCCCAGCGCGTCCCGCCCGTACATTTAGTCTCGTCCGGTTAAAATGCAAACGCACACGCGAATACATAGCAAGGAGGAATTTCGGTTACGGGTCACGTGATCACTAACCGACCCGTGCACCGACAAGGATATAAAGGGGAGGCGGGAAGGGGGCGTGGCATTCGATTCTAGTCCAATGATCTGCAAGGAAGACCAAAGAGAAAACTGAAACACCCTCTACTTTGTTCTTTTCTTCACACCTTCTACACATAACAGGCGTCAACAAACAGATTCTACCAATAAATGCTGAATGCCAGGGTTGGACAATATACAGTTGGAGATTACTGATATATCAGTATGTTTAATCTAAGATATCGATACAAGACACGACGGTTGGGTGCTATATCATTTCATAATCTACAGTATCAACATCGATATATCCCTCCTTCAATCAATCATGTATCAATGTATTTTTAATTTACAACCAAAACTTCTCCCTGGTTTCGAAATGTCAATATTTTGATTTTAAAAAAAACTTCTTGATATGCTGTAATGAAGTGCCAATACGACATTTTTAAGGATATCGTCCAACCCTGCTAATTGGGATTAAAGTTACGTTAATTATCTTTAAATGTCAAGTTCTGGTCAAATTAACCCTTAACGGTCAGGTTAACGTTATATTTTTTTAACATTTTAATTTTTTTTGCCCCGATAATCTCAGTTTTCTCTTTGATTTTCCTCCACTCACATTTTATTTTCAATCCTCAATTAAGTTAACAAAAAGCTACTACTTACCCGACAGCATAGCCGTGACGGAGAGGATCTCATTGGAACAGTTGAAATCGGTCGAGGCGATCAGCATTTTAGCCAGCTGGGGGTCCAGAGGGAACTCGGCCATAATAGCTCCCAGTTCGGTCATATTTCCGTCATCGTCCAAGGCTCCCAGATAGTTGAGCAGCTCCAGGGCTCGCATCAAAGTTTCGGGAGCTAATTCCAACAGTTCAATGAATTAGTTCAATAAGATAACACCCCATAACCGATATCATTCAATAGCAGTTTCATAAAAAACATGAAACTAAACTCAATTATATATAATTACATAAAATATAATGAACATCTATTTATTCTACTTAAAGTATACACTAATATATGATAAAATACATAAAATAATCTTTAAATTAAATATATATTAAATAACGTTATTTTTGTTTGTACTCGTAAACGGTAAATTGATTGATCAAAAATCTAAAAATTACCAGGTGGGTCCATAAAATCGAAATGTACGAGATCATCAATGCCTAGCTTCTTCAAGTTGAGTACCACAGAGCCCAGGTTGGAACGCAGAATCTCCGGGTAGGTATTCTCCTGCATCTCTTGTTTAAACGCTTTCTCCGTGTACAGCCTAAAAATTAAAAAAAATCCAAATAATAAGATAGATTGACGTCATTATAATATAGTCACAAACTTAACTAATAGAATTTCAAACTTGATTAGTACTGTTTTCGCTTAACTAATATCGACTATGATATAAGTTTAAGGAAGGGACCTGGTAGGGAATTGAAGTAAATATCTAGTAACTAACTAGTTAACTCGTAAACTAGTTAGCAAACCAACTAACATCCTAATGCACTACCAAATTAACTAATAATTTAGCTACCCAACTTAAAAATTAATTAACAAATTACTTACAACTAACCAACTAAACATTTCCAATTTATACCTGAAGCACTTTCCAGGTCGGGTACGTCCAGCACGACCAGCACGCTGCTGAGCCGATGCCTTGCTGATGGGAGAAACCAGCAGCGACTCGACACGGATCCGCGGATTGTAGACTTTCTGCTTGGCGAAACCAGGATCAATGACGAAGACGACTCCATCGATAGTCAGCGATGTCTCAGCGATGTTGGTCGAGACGACCACTTTGCGACCTACGGCACCGTTGGGTTTATTAGGCGGCGCCGGTTCAAAAATGCGCTGCTGCAGGTTCGGCGGTAGAGTCGAATACAGTGGGATGCACTTCAAGTCGCCTACTTCAGGTCCGAGGTTGTCGATTTCCCGCTTGATACGTTTACAGGCTTCTTCAATTTCCTATACAGAACAGAAACAAATAACTTGAATAGTATACCTTTGTAGTAACATAATGCTAGTATGTAATTTACCTCTTGACCAGTCAAAAACAGTAGTACGTCTCCCGCGATTTCTTCGCAAATGTGAATCTGGATAACGGTTCTGATAGCGGCCTCCAGGTAATCGCGTTCCGGCTCGGGCGTGTAGAAGATCTCCACAGGATGTGTGCGGCCAGGCACATTCATCAGGGGGGCACTGTCGAAGTAATCTTGAAACTTTCCGGCATCCAGGGTGGCAGACATGATGACAACTTTCAGGTCGGCACGCTGACGGATGACTTCTTTAAGAACTCCCATCAGGATGTCAGTGGCCAGCGTTCTCTCGTGGGCCTCGTCGAGCAGAATCACCTTGTAGTTCTCGAGCATAGGATCAGACATGGCTTCTCGAAGCAACATACCGTCTGTCATGTACCTGAACGGAGAATATCGGTTAGCTTAATGAACAGATGGTGCAACTGCAACTGAATAGTTTGTACTTCATGATTGTTTTCGGCGAGGAGCAGTCCTCAAAACGGATACTGTAACCGACTTCCTGACCCAAAGCAACATCCATTTCCTCCGAGACACGCTGGGCGACAGACATGGCGGCTACTCGACGGGGTTGCGTACACGCCACGCTCTTCTTGATGCCCTTTGACTTGGTGTACTCCACGCACCACTGCGGGATCTGTGTGGTCTTACCGGAACCGGTCTCACCAACCAACACAATCGTCTGGTGCTTGTCGAGGAGTTCTAAAAACTTGTCCCGGTACTCCCAGACTGGTAGTCCTATGCGTTTGCGGTAAATTTCATAGTATCTAGGCGTGAATGGTAGTCCTGTGTAAGGGTTCAGGGATAACGCGGGCTTCACGGTGGCAGTCGGGACTGAAGATGTAGCAGAACTAGAAGAGCTCCTATTAAGAACACAAAGATTTGTAAAAATAATAAGAATACTTTTAAATTATTTAGTTGGAACTAACCAGAACAAAACAAGGCACTTACCGGTCTTTGCCGTCACGCTCCGAATCGCGATGCCTGTCATCTCCTTTCCTAGAAACACATCAATTCAAAGTCAAAATTAACCTTCTTTGATGATATTTTTACATCGATTTTAAGGCCACGTTTCATTTACAAAACGCATTTCAATAACACATTCCATTAGAATTTACTGTCTTTAAAAGGCTACTACAGCATGTGCGTGGCCTAAAGTAACACAAAACTTTGCTTAACCGAAAACAAGCAATGGGTAACACTAGTTTTCGATAAGTTTTGAAAAAAAAACTTCGTACTGGGTTGAGTTAACTTACGATTTCTTTGACAAACTGCTGTCGATTTCAATTCTACGCTTCGACATTGTTGCGCGCGGGTCTCTTCTTCTAGAAACTGCCAATGCAACACCGAAACCGCAACACGCTGCTTCTTGCAGCAACACGCCTCGCTCGAAGCCGTTCTTTCAAGTGTTGCGCAGGCATGGGGCCATTTTAAACGCCATCTAGCGGTAAGAGTCTGAAGCAAGTTGCATGTCCTCAGCTTATTCTTTGAAAAAATGGGATTTGACCTGAATATTACAATATTTTTACTACACTACAATAACCCTATGTACAATTAAAGTACTTAACGTAATTAGCAAATAAAGTTATTTCATAAAGTTGTTTTTCGTCGATTTCAGTTAATATCGATCTTTATCAGATATCGACTACTGATTCTGTCAAGTATCGATCCTAAATTGTATTTTTAAAAACCGCATTTGATCTACGCTAATGAAAGAACTCTGCAAAGAATCCAAATTGGTACTAACCAAAGGCACTGAGTTCAAATATGAGATTACCATGTTAAAATAAATATAATCTTATAAGAAATCGAAAATTGATTTGAACTGTATTCGACTTACACTTAAGAACAAAACATAGGAGTTGTTTTATAGTTCGATTCATCATTCCTAAGTATGGCAAACCTGGCACTAAGCTTTGAGACGTTAAGGCGGACCAATCAACCAATCAGGCCTTCGCCATAGCGGAAACACTACTTGTCTGAGGAGGGTCAAAGTTCACGAGACTAGTCGTCTTCCAAGTTCTCTTCAAGCCTGTCAAGCAAAGTCTACCTTGGTGGTTGGCCAGCGCGTTTTTTGAGCAAATCATCACCCGTCTTTCTCGCCAACTAAGGTAAGCAAATCCTTCACATATCAACTTATAAACTGTGTTTAGAAACTGTTATTTGCATATCTGTAACAATGGGAGATGCCAAATTTAGTGAGGCTAATTCAACCCCCATGGGAGCCCTAATTGAATAGAAATAGTTCTCTAGTCTTCCGCTAGATGGCGTTTAGCGTGAGACGCTGATGATGACAAGTCGTCATTGTGTATTATTTACAATATTGCAATATAAGATTCTCTGTTTTTCTGTTGCTTATATGAACCGTCCTAGAGCTGTTTGAAAATCCTGTAGACAGGCCAGTAGTTGGGCTAGAGTTGGTCGTGCTTGAGGATCGGGCATCCAGCAGCAGGCCATGATGGCGAATCTTTGGGAAGAGTTGCAAATTGGTGAAGCTTTGAAATTAAAAGAGGAAAAGTTTAATTACAATTCATCTGGGCAGTTTAACGGTTGAGCTAATCTGTAGTCTTCCTTGAGATAAGCCTCCATTTCGAAAGGGTCGATCTCCGCGTACGGTTGCTGAGCCAGCGTTGTTAGCTCCCATATTAGCACACCAAATGACCACTAGAGAACACGGTTTACTAATATCTAACTGTTTTCAAATTAAAACTGTAATATCCTTCAAGTACCACATCCGAGGCGCTGGTAAATTCGCGTCTTTCAAGGCATTCCAAGGACATCCACTTAATGGGCCTGTTCTCGTTATCACCGAGACAATGGTAGTCATTGGGAAACAAGTCACGTGACAGTGCGGGGTCGGTTAACTTCACGCGCAGCTGCTCGTCGACACTTGAAATTGAAAATTAAATTAAACTTGAGTATCGATTCCTTGATAATCGATTGATATGAAAACCCGTACACGCAATTCCTCGCCGCTACGTCTTTGTGAAAGATCCTCTGCCGGTGCAAAAAGAGCAGGGCCAGTGTAATCTGAATGGCCATGTCGACCACGTCTTGGGTCAACAGAGGTCGCCGTTCCAGCTCACCGGTTGACCTCTGGCCGACAAGGAACCTCTTGAGATTGCCGTGTGTCACCCAAGGGTAAATAACGATCGGCGCTTCATGGTTCGCGTCGATGCACCACGCCATTGCGGATAAAAGATGCAAGTGTCGCAGTCCGCTGAACTTGAGACCCTCTTGAAGCAACATCTGCTTCTGTGCAGCTGACGATTGCTCTTAAAGGACATTATAAATTACCAAATGAGTTTCATTACGTATTACATTGTAATATTTACATTGCTGATTGCAAATCAGATAATGAACTGTCATGACACAATCTATAAAGAGTCGTTTATCAAGCATTGTCTTTGCTGCAACTTACAAATATATAGATGATCTGCTATCTATCTTATTTTTAACTAATCAAAGATTATTTAGAAAAACTCTAATTGTAATTGCTATAAGTTTAGAAATTGACTTGTAAGGAAATATTGAATACGCGTCAGTAATGAACGACAAGGGAACAAGATGGCGGACCTTAACTCAGTACGCCACCTAGCGGCAGAATGTTATAACTATACAAAGAACCTTAACTAGCAGTGTTCTACCTTTAAAAGAATGATTGCACCTCGCATCAAATCTAGTATAAAAGGATCCTGCTTACCGGTAACGGTCTTGACGATCACTTGAACCTCTTTGCAAGTGGCCGGATGTAAATAGAGTCCGGTGTAAATTTGCCCGAACGTCCCCTCTTGGAGCAGATTCCTCAGCACAAGGCGATAACGAGGAACTGCCGGCATATTTACTGGTTTCTCCACTACTGCACCACCATTTGACTGCTACGTGCCAAAACAAGAGAGAGGAAACATTCAATCAACCAAAACGTCGATATATAAGTTGAGTGAAAGCCAACTTGTGGACCAAGTTTTACCAAGGATGCGAGTGACTTTTTGACAGGATAGTAATTGCCTTTCGCCAAGATATGGTGTCTTGCAGCAGGGGAAGTGAAACTGAACTCGGGAACTTGATAAGCAGCCGTTTCTTGATGCACCGACCGGCGGGCGTTCTCGGGGCTATCCAAGCGTGAAGGATCGCTGGCGCGCTGAAAGTCAATTAGCAACTCTTGATTACAGAGGAAACAGCTATGTCTTTAAGTATAATGTATAGTATGATGTACACGGTATACCATCAAATAATATAAAAAGGCTCGCAACTGCGCGTTTCTCCTAACTTTGACATTTAAAATCAGCAAAACTATTAGCCCAAATCGTCTGAAAATTTTCAACCAGGTTCTAGTAGGTAAGGTCTCGTTTCAAGTAAATTTTCGTGGTTATACATGTCGAAATTTAAAATATTCAAGCAAAATCCTTGAGGCTCATATCCTATGCAGTGCCCTCTGGTGGTGGTACACATATGTTATTACATTGTAACATATATAAGTACTCATATGTTATGGTCTCATTCGGTCACCATTGAAAGCGTAAGAGGTGAATAGATTTTAAAGTGAATTTACCGTTACTGAAGTTGAATTTTTATTGAAACTGTCGATGGTTGCGTACGAGTTGCTACCCATGCTGTTCTTGCGGACCGTGCGGTAGCTACTCTGGTCACTGGAATACGCTGGAACATCATAGTGGGGCCTACATTTGTATCAATGCAACATTAAGCCACGCCTGGTATAAGCAGGTCAATTCAAGAAGTAGCATCTTAATAGGATATACGGTTGTTTGATTTGCCAATAGGAAGTAGAACTTACTCTTGGTTCTTCCTCTTGCGAAGGTACAATAGAGAAGTTAGGATGAGAAGGATAAGTGCCAGTGCAGCTGCTGTTCCAGTGGCTATGTAGATGGTTTCGGAACTGCTGATGAGTAGGGACTCGGCTTCAAGGGTCACGTGATCTTTGGAAGTTTCTATTGCATAAGATTGAATTGATACAAACGAATGAGAACAACTATAACACGTGGGGGTGGATCTATAGTACCTTTTAAGCAGATCTTCTTTCTCTTGAACTTCAACTGCGTTACGTTATTGAATTTGCGATTGTGCGGCAGCGTCACGTTCATGTGCAAGATGACGTCCGTTTCTGAATTGGCTCGGCCCGTGCAGTGAAAACGCAATCTTTGGGTTTGGGGGAAAAAAGCAAAGTTTCAATATAAGGTCATTTAATTTACGTACAGAATTGTAGCTTTTCAATTTTGCAGTAGAATGATGTATCAGTAAATGCAAAGACTGCTACCATACTAGCGCCATTTTGAGTGCCATATATGTCCTCAAACTTGAGTCTATACTTTGTTCTGATGTGCGTTTCAAAGTTTAAGTTTCATTAAAGTTTATAAAGCTGGTTTACTAATTGTAGAATTACTATAAATAACCAATTACAATTAAGGAAGCTATCACTGCAGAGTATATCCAAAGCAATTTGCCTAAACTGTGTAACAGACTTCTCTCGAGTGGATCTCGTAGAGCGGACCATTAGGGGCTGAATGATGCACTTTTGGCCGAGAAGTTAACGCGCTCGATGGAAGTAGTAAAGCGAGAGCAAACGTTGCAAAAGTACTTCATAAATTGGACGTTATGGATCCCTTTATTACGCGGATTGGGTAACGCCTTACCCTGAACCCTCTAATCGGATTTGCAGACAACGCGATTCTATATACCCTAAAAGTTTTGCTCTCTATTAACCATCTAAAACGTCTATAACAAAGAATTTTATCGAACTACTGAATGTTTAGATTCAACACCATGTTCAGTAGGTATCCCTAAAGTTGGCTCAGCATATGTTCTTGAAGAGAACCAATCTGATTATGGGTTCCTGTGAGCTTATGGTTAAGAGGCGAATGGCGAGCGGAAAGTTACTCCAGTCAGTAATGGATTACTCCGTAGGTTCTCTTCCCTTTCCTTTTTTTCTATTTCTGTTTTGCTGTGGTGATACGTAAATGTGTTGCATTCATGGGTAGGGCCATCCGGAATGTCAGAAGCAATTAGGCTGTGATCCATTAAATAGAAAAGGGGAAGAACTATCTGATCCGGCTTATCATTTATATCCTGAGATTCTCTCTCTAGAGTGCTTTATCTGTATGCGGATAAAAGTCGTAACTTCTGTCATATATGAAGAACTAACTTTGTAATCGGATTTAACTGCTAATCCGGCAGGTGTGATTGTATGTAAACGGAATAATGCTTGATATGATGTAGCATACCGGAATACTTGAAGTTTGGCCGGTATGTAACCTTTGGCTGAGATATTGAGCGTAGGTACTTCCATGGGTACTTCTCCAGGAGTGGGACTGGCAATGACTTCTACAGTAGCTGAATAGGGTACCTTGATGAAAAATGGAAACCATAGGTTCTCATAACATGGGTCTTCTACAAGTCGCGCTTGCAGAGGGAAACTTGAATTATGGATATGAATGCCGGTTATAAAGAGACTTACTAATCGATCGCCGAACGCTTGCCATGAGAAATGCAGATCGTGCATGTGTGCGCTGACGGGCACGACGAAGTTGAGGGCATATTCATTTATGACACCTTCACGAACGTAGTACAGCTCGGCATTCAAACCTGAATTTTGACAAAAATGTCGAGTCGATTTGAGTTGACACTTGGCCTACGTATCAAATGGTTATCTGTCTGTAATGGAGCTATGTATTTATTTTTCTCTATGTCTTAGTATTGATATATCTATATCTATCTAGCTGTCCGTCTATCCATTCATCTATCATCTGTCTATCATTTTAATCAGTATGTCTATATAGCTATATATTTATCTGTCTACCTCTATATAAACTTAATATCTAACTATCTTACCTTAGTCTATCTATCCAACAATCTATCTATCTGTCTGTTTGTCTGTTTGTCTGTTTATCTATCTATCTATCTGTCTGTCTATCTGTCTATCTGTCTGTCGATCTATTTATCTATCTAACTATCTTACCATTCATCCATATATCTATCTACCTACGTATCTATATATTTATATCTACCTATCTAACTATCCATCCATCCATCCATCCATCCATCCACCCATCTATCTATCTACCTACATATCTATATATTTGTATCTGCCTATCTAACTATCCATCCATCCATCCAACCATCCATCTGTCCATCCATCTATCTATCTATCCATTATCCAACTATCTGTATATGTAAATTTGTACCTATTTGTTATCAATAATTCAATATCTTTCTCTATCTACCTGTTTATGCATCTAACTACATTTCAACGCGTCAGAACACCCAGGTATATGGGAAGCTCGTTGACATCGATTTCACGCCACTGTTTATGAATCAACAGCGTGAGAAAATGAAAAAAACCATCATCTTTCTAAATTCTGTCATTTAACGAATAAAATAAATGTTGAACAGCAAGAGTTTTGATGGTTTCTAGTTATGGTTAACGTCTTGTGGGAATGAAGATGAATAATTTTCCCGGCTGCCGTTTTAATAATCCTCGTTACATTTTTACGCTACGGTAAATCTCAATTAAGGCGTGACGTTCCGCTCGCTTCGTCTAACGATATTTAATTATGTGAAGATTAGAACCAACGTAACAAGGTTAATTTACCCAGCAGTCGGCGAACTTCCTGTTGCTCCAAAAAGATATTCAAATTAGCCGCAACACTGGTTACGTAACAACATGTCCACAGTATTGCCAGTTTGAGAATCATTGCGAATTGTTTGCCTTGATTAAAGTTTACAACTCAAACTCGAACATGATACGTTAGACTTTCTCAGAAGTGCGAACGCGCGTCCGTTGTGGGCGCCGGCGGCGGAGCGACTGAGAATTAGAGCGTCGCAGGGCGTCCTTGTATCATTTGCTCGTGTGGACGGGGGCGTCGAGGAATAACCGGCTTTACCATTTGAAAGTTTAAAACGGTTTTCAAAGCCGTGGTGTTTCTTTAAAAGAGCAGTTCTAATATTTATGGTTAAAATTAATTCGTTTTAATAGTAATTAAATTAATATTAGAGTGTTATTGATTCAGTTGTGTGCAATTTAGGTTCTGATTTTAAGAGTAAATTCAGATGACGTAATATCGCCTTGAAACGCACTCGGACGATGGTATGATGGTCTTAATATCCATCGTTAATTTTAATATGCATTCTGTTTTTCTGGAATTCATGAATTCCATTTTGTTAAGCATAATTACATTCATTTGAAGCTTTTCAGTTTAATCATTTATATTAGCAATATGACCTAATGTATCAAGGTAAAATCGATCTATCGAGATCAAGATTCTTTAAGAATCGGCGTCTTGATTCTCTCGAGACTGCTAAGAGGGTTGCCTTGTATTCCAATTATAATGCTTTTCTGACTGGACAATGTCTATTAGGCATAATCTTTTATATTTCTAAGTGAATTTGATTAAAGTGAATCTGGTAGCATTCATCAAGTTATTGAAACGTTAGGAAAAACTTCAAATAAATAATTTATGATTTTAATATCGCTCAAATTTGTTTAACGTTAATACAGTAAAACTATATGAAATATGATTATGATAACATATAGTTTTATAAGGTATACTACTATGCTAATTAAACATCGATAAAGTCAATACAGCAAAATGTTGTCGATAACCGAACCATGCGTAGAAGGTACTAAATCATCCACGCCGCATTCATTTCCAAGTATATCCCGTTAAAGCGTAACATTCTTGTTTAGAAAAAGAATCCCGGGAATCCTCATCCGAAGGTTTTTATCTTGCATAAGAATCTGGAATTTCGAGGGTTACGCGAGATTCCATNTCGAGGGTTACGCGAGATTCCATACGAGATCTTTGGTTCTCCCCCCCCCCCTTTTGGTTCTCAGCTTAGCCCCTCCAAGACTATTTGGCGCCAAATATGAAATAAACGTCAGCATTCCACACGGCAGGAGAACGAATACATTTGAAAAAGACTCGCTTCATATACTTTTGGGCCGTAAAGCACCTCGTAGCATCGTAACCTGGATAGGGGGTTCGCAACCATCCAATGTTGATACTCTGGCTTCTTCCTTCAATATACTTTAGCCTTACTTGTAAATGTAAACAACGTCCTCGTTGTTTGGTGTGGTCGATGGATTAGTCAAATAATAAATAAATTAACAAATGAATGAAGAATTGATTAAGAAATTAATAGTGTATTGACAGTAGCAAATATCAGATGCGGTTAAGTTAATACTAATTTATGTATTATGTAATAATTAACTTGAGTTGAATATAAAAGCTGCGGACCCCCCGTTGTTGTTGAGGCCCGGTGGCAGGAGGAATTTTTACACGGCGCCGGCGACGTAAAAACGCGGCCTCGTCCGAAAGGTGCGCGTCGTCGCGCGCGACATAAATTACTTGCAAACGCGCCGTGCGAGAGAGCTCGATACGCTCCATAGAGTCGCCCGCTGATGTCTCATTCACGTCGATTTATCTGTCTTTTTTGTATTTTTAACTAATTTTTTATGTTTTCTTAGTTGTATTCCATGTCTATATATATTTTAATTTAATATATATAATATTAAATTAATTATATTAATTAATCATATGTGTACATATATTATTATAGGATTTAGCAGAGTATGTAGAATGCATATAGAAGGATCAGTTCTAGACTTAAGTAAATAGGTACTAAGAATCAGGATATAAATGTTAAATCTAACCATTCAGAAAGGAACTTGTGTAACGGTTTTCCTGTCCTTTCTGTTTTATCCAGAAGGTAATCATTACCTGCGCACGTTGTCATGGCAACGACGCTCCTTGCGAGAAACTCTCGAGAAACTATTCTTTTCTATGTATAGCCCTGGTACTTGCTAGATTTATGTCGCTAACTTTCCTTGACTTGAACTGGTGATGGGAAATCGACCCCGGTACGCGTGTTGTGTGCGAGTAATTGATTGATGGAATCTGGAGCCATCCATTATTCAGCAAATTGACATAAGAGACTACTTAACAAGATTATATGGTGATGCTATACAAAGTAATCTTCTTATTTGCTAAAACTATAGAAAGATAAGGATGAATAGTAAACGTGTAGGTAGGTAGTAGGTATAGGTATTACGAATTGGGGACAGAGATATGCAGATCGGTAGATAGATAGATCGATAGATGGATAGATAGATAGATAGATAGATACAAAGATGGATACATATACATATGATGGATACATAGATGGATACATAGATAGATACATAGATAGATAGATAGATAGATAGACTGGTAGATGGATAGTTAAGTAGACATACATAGCTATAGATAGTCTATACATGATACCCTTTTAAAGATTAAAGATATTATAATTATATATTATGCAACATCTTATGGGCAAGCATTTGTAGCCATAAGACTCGAATACAGGCTTGTGCTATTTATAATCCAGCTCTTTTAGTATTTGCTTTTCATCCCATTTGTAAATGAGTGTGTGGAGCGTTTAGATCGAATCTGTCCAGTCCAGAACCCCCCAAAAAAGGCGGTTGTGCAAGAAAGGCGCACGTGCCACTGTATTGTTGACGGATTCAGAGCAAATCGAAAGGATCCGTTAGGATCTATTGCAATCATTTTCAATCCAAATTGCATGCTTATTCAAGGATCTATCCGAAATAAGGTTAGATCATATCAGTCCTAAACTTTTGCATAATACATTCTCTAATCCTTATTTTTGTATATCACACTGAGTATGAATAAAGTTAAAGGAACATAACCTAATGAGCTGTATCAGCGATTCCACCATCTTAAAACTATTGCTAATATCCTGACTGGCTACCGAGTTGAAAGTAAAGTAGCCAATCAGGATTGACCCAGAACTATAGCCAGCTATCAGGCTAGTTATACAGTTAAAAGCTTTCTTGTTCTTCCATGCACTTGCAAAACCCTTTCATAACAAGACGATTCCCCTTTGGAGATTAATTTACTGAATTGTTGCTGCGTCTACGGTCGTCTAGTTCGAGGAGCAACTTGCTAGAGAGGAAATAGAGAATGAGGGAAAAAACCAAAGAGCCAAAGAAGGGAGAGTATCACATGGGAATTGCCAAAGGACTCCGAGTACAAATGGTCGCATTTGATAATGGAAAAAAGTTATAACGCAATGAGGTTACTAGACATAATATTCTATTAATTAACTTAACACTAATTACTATCTTAAGATATAGGCAAATAACGTAACAACATGAAAGTCATTATAGTATTATTGAAGTTTTATGAAGGTAAAATATACATATGTAATTAGAGTTGAAGCGATATGTGTCAGTATCAAGTCAATATCAATAAACTGTCGGGCTATGAAAAGCCACTACGGTTATAAGAATCCTATGGAGCACTTGTAGAGTTTCGTCTAGGAACTGTCATCCATCATAACCCTCATTTAATTAATGCAAATCTCGTTAATTGGGTTGAACGTTAATCCACAAAGCACGGCAAGGGTTTCACCTACAAACACCGAGTACATAGATCAGCAGTTGAAGCAGCTCTGGTTCCAGTCTGGTTGCTTAGGAAGGCAGGAACTGTTGAAACAGCTGATAACCGCCCAAATCCAGCAGGCAGACGGTTAGCAGTAGGTCTTATAGGGAAATGACGACCAAACTTTGACATCTCTGCTGAAGGTTTCGATGCAATTAAATGAAGCAAGTTCTCGTGGACCAACTATGTGGAAGTTTGACGTCTAATTTCAGTATGAAAGAGAAATACAGAGAGAGAGGTAAAGTTGCCAGGTTCCAGTGTTCATTTCGGTACCGAAGACTTCGCAAAACTTGTAACGAGGGTATTAACCTATAAGCTGAACCTGCATATGTGAATAGACTTACGTGAAATGGGTTCTGACCTGCTGTAGTTCAGTTGAAGCTAGTTGAAGTATTGTAAGCGGCAATGGTATGAGAACCTGCTGAACGATCTACTGCTAACCGCCTGCCTGCTGGATTTGGGCGGATATCAGCAGTTTCAGCAGTTCCTGCCTCCATAAGTGGCCAGACTGGAACCCGAGCTTGTTGAACTGCTGGTATACCTGCAGGTTTTCGCACTGGGTAATATCTGTGCATAGAGATACGTTTGTTTGGTCAGTATGTTTCTAGACGTTATCCAGCCAACAACATTCTTGTTGGGTTTTCTTGTTGTATGATCCAATTCATGATTAGCTTTTAAGCATCGTAGCTATCTCTGTCTATCTATCTATCTATTTTATCTATCTATCTATCTAACTAACTATCTATCTACCTTTCGAGCTCGCTACCTAACCATATCCATCCATACATCTGGACTTGTAATGTCTGTCCATCTCCCTGTTTATTCACCTCCCTAGCTCGCTATAATCCTTATCTGAACACCTGGCTATCTATTTATTATTATCTATTATTTATTTATCTAGCTATCTATCTATCTTACCAGCTAGCTACCTATCCAGCCGTCTGTCTAGATAGACTACCTGTCCATTTTTCTATGTA
>JAIQCU010000599.1:0-5000 GCA_022114935.1 Leptestheria dahalacensis | reverse complement strand
GATAGGTACGTAGGTAGATGTACAGTTAGCTATGTCGGTAGGTGGTAAATAGATAGAAAGAAAGATATTTAGATAGAATAGAAAGATAGATCGTTAGATAGATAGAAAAAGACAGAGATAGAAGCTTACGAACAACCTTCCCTGATTTCACTTATACTATAATTTCATAAAAGTATAACGTTTTCTCAGTTTAACTAATACATGTTTATGATATTAAAGTATTGACATAATTGTTACCTACTGTCTGTAATCTTTCTGTGTATAGTTAGTCAGTAGACCCGTATAGCGAATCACGTGACGTGACGTCACAACGCATAAGCCCTGTACAAAGTCAACTGACAAGAGGTTTTCGGAGGGGAAATAACTTGACTCTCAAAAGTAATGAAATATGAAAATTTATCAAAAGGAATAGACAAGTAAGCCGGTAGGTCGACTTTTTACACATTTTCAATATTACTGTGTGTTTCTGAGGGAAGATGAAAGAAGAAGGTTTCGTTTTCACGAGGGAGTCGGGGGAACTGTAATAACGTTGCATGGAAAATTCAATTCCCCGAGAGGCAGGGAGCCGAGTCTAGGGGATCTGTCGCTTCATTGTCAATTTTAATCACTCTTCTCTTTCCTTTTCTTGCTTTCGTACGAGTTTTTATCACGATTGGCCACTTCTCATGTTTCATGCAGTATTCATCTAGATTCGTTTTAAATATTGTGAAATTAACTGTATTAGGAGTTTGTGCAGCTCGATTAAATTAACGTCGAATTTGGAATTTAAATAAGTTGATTTTATGTTTAATTTTTGGTGTTATTGTTTATACAGGACTATGGAAGGGTACAGTATCAGGGAGGCCACGAAAGACGACTGCGGACGTATTCGGCAACTAATTCAGGAGCTGGCTGATTACGAGAAGATGTCCGATGGACTTAAAATTGACACCAAAAGTAATTGCTTTTCGTATATCTTACAGCTTAATCCTTTCGTTTTGTGTGTATTGGGTTATTCGTCATGAAAGAAGTGCTCTCATGTTGCGAGAGCTTATGGGAGGTCGACAGGTCGAGGCTTGAGATAGACAGACAGATGGATAGATGGGCAGGTAGATAGACAGAGAGGTAGACGCACAGGACAGACAGTTGGGAGGACAGGAACAGAGAGATATGGACAGAAGTTAGATATATAGATAGATGGATACATGGATAGATGCATAGATAGATAGATAGATAGATAGATAGATAGATAGATAGATAGACAGAGAGACAGACGAACAGATGGATAGATGGACAGGTAGATGGACAGGTAGATAGACAGAGAGGTAGACTCACAGTACACGCAGTTCGGAGGACATGAACAGAGAGATATAGAAAGACGTTAGATATATAAATAGATGGATAGATGCGCATAGATAGATAGATAGACAGATAGATAGATAGATAGGTAGGTAGGTAGACAGACAGACGGACAGATGGATAGATGGATGAATAGACAGATTGATGAACTCTACTTTAACCATCAAATTCAGGGTTAACCGGGAAAAGGCGCAAGTAAAACCATTACTTTGTCTTGGTATTTCTTATGCATAATATAATCTAATTAACCTAATTATAATCACACTGCGATCCGTAATTAATGCCGATTACATAACTCAAGTGTAATGTTTGCTTCCAGCTTTGGAGGAGGACGGTTTCGGTGAGCGCAAATTCTACGAAGCGCTAGTTGCAGTTCACGACGCTACCGGTACCATCGTTGGATTCTCCGTGTTTTTCTTCGTCTATTCCACGTGGCAAGGAAAGAGTCTCTACATGGAGGACATCTACGTGCAGCCCGAACACCGCGGTAAAGGCGTCGGCAGCGCGCTTTTCACCCATGTAGCCCAGGTAGAATAGATATAAGATAATATCTATTCAATGTAAAGGTACAATAGATGGATAGATAGATAGATAGATAGATAGATAGATAGATAGATAGATTAGACTAGACAAGTTTAGACAGTTAAAAATGGTGTTCTGGGGGGTAGTTGAGATCTGATAATAATGCTCCCGTATAAGCCGTGTTTGAATCTTTCGAAGTATACTTGGGCAGCAGCTTTCTGCAGAACGGAAACTCTTCTCTTAAAATTCGCAATTTCCCGTGATCTTTAAAGAACAAGGGTGCTTTTCCAACAATACTTTGGTAAAACATCACGTACGCACAAGTACTAGGTATGCACGATCCTCAAGTGCGGATTATAGTTCAAGATTAACCCGCCGCGCTGACCTCTGTCTCTTCCTAGAAAAAGTTGTCCTCTTAGCTAGAAATTATCTATAAGCGCATACAATGAAGGAAAAGATCATGTACATCAAGATAAACTAGATTAATTCAGTTAAATTATGAATCTATTATCTAACCTTCTATATTGACACTGTAGACAATGCTTCCTAGTTTATACGAAAATAACTATGAATGAAGATACTATAAGCTTTACTCAAGAGTTCAAAGCCATGGCATTGTTAACCTTGGTTAATGAGGACATGCCGGTACGTTTTAACCGAGGGGTTCGCTAGTCCGTTTTGATACGTAGTCAAGAATCACTACCCTCATTTCCGTGATTCTTCACCTCATTTGCCTCAAACGTCGCGATTCTTCATCTCATTTACCTCTTTTGCAAGATTCTTCACCTCATTTCCTACATTTGAGAATTTCCTCATAAATTGATATAAAACAAGTGCTTGCCGCAAAAAATATAAGAAGCTGGTATTATACGTTAATACGTGAATAACTTAAACCGATTGACAGTCGATGATTACCATTGCACAAACTAGTCATTTGGTACTTTGGATAGTGTACACGAAGTTAACCACTTATACTAGTTGATATATTCTTCTAATTGTATGGGTAAATCTTCACAAATGAAGAAATACTTTGTCTGACATAGAGATGGAAAGATAGACAAATTGATAGATGGATATGTATAGACAGATAGATAAATAGATATATAGTTAGTTAGATAGATAGATAGATAGATCAAAAAGATAAATAGATCGATCGATCAGGCACACAGATAGATAGATAGATAGATGGATAGATAGATAGATAGATAGATAGATAGATAGATAGATACATAGATAGATAGATACATAGATAGGTATAGACAGAGAGGTAGATGGGAAGGTAGGTAGATAGGTGGTAGACATATAGATAGATAGATGGATGAATGGATAGACAGGCAGGTATAGATGGTATATTTATAGATAGATAGATCGATAGATAGATAGATAGACAGATAGACAGAGATAGATAGATAGATACATAGATAGGTATAGACAGAGAGGTAGATGGGAAGGTAGGTAGATAGGTGGTAGACATATAGATAGATAGATGGATGAATGGATAGACAGGCAGGTATGGATGGTAGATTTATAGATAGATAGATCGATAGACGGATAAATAGATAGAGATCCTGTATCTCATTTATATTAACAGTACCCTTCAGTTGACCAGACAAAAGAACAGTTCCCAGTCAAGCTTTCACCGGCCACATAACCTAGAACAGTTCAAAAAGTACAGATGGCAGGAACGGAATCAGAAACTATTCACGAACCCACTAAAAACCCTGGAGAGGTGGACATCCAAGCCTAAGCTCTCGTTATATGTACACGAGTATCACTTTCTTGCGTAGGATCTCTTATCCAACCTAGAAAAAGTGGTAAGATACCTGGGAATCTCTATTCTAAGTCTGTATACTACTTAAGCAAGCACCTCGAGAACCATAGAAACGTCCAAACGATAACCGAGGCCATATAAACATATGGATAGCCCTTCAACGAAGATATGAAATTTGACTGCTGAACATTGAGTTCTGATTCAATCTTCGTGTAACTTAACATAATTAGCTTTCATTAAAGTTAATAATCTTCAAGCTTAACACTTAACAGGTCTTCCAAGTAAGTGGATTATGTGCTCAACTCGACTTTGCCTTGCTATTATCGCTGAATAGCAGATTTGGGACACAGGGCTTTCTCCCGTCTTAAGGAAAATGCTGGAACCTTTTCAAAAGCTTCATGGGGCCCCTTCAAAAGAGCATCTATAGACTCTAGGCATCTAGAACTGAAAATATCCATGAAATGTAACGTTGTTAAGGTTAAGACACCTTAATCTAGGTTATTTTAATTGGTATTGTTTTTTAAAGTAAGTTTCGTACCGTTGATATAGGAACTGCTGAAACTGCTGAAATTCGCCCAAATTCAGCAGGCAGACGGTTAGCAGTAGGTCGTTCAGCAGGTCCTCGACCTTGCTGGTTTCGGCGTTGAGATATACCTAAACAGCGGGCAGGACAAGGTGAGGATTTTCTAAGAAGTTGTGAACTACAGATTTTAAGCTGATTTTCCACTTATCTACTAAACAGAGCATGAAGGGCGAGTATCTGACCAATGGGGACGATAGCATCCTTAAGTATATACTGAAGTACTTAGCGTAAATACCTATACATTATAATGCCATAAAAGTAGTGTTAATTCTTATAGTAATATCCTAATGCAAAAACCAGACCGACCTACTTGCTAACCGTCTATAACCTGCTGGATTTGGGCACAGAATCAGCAGTTTCAGCAGTTGCTGCCTCCGTAAGCATAGCCAGACTATGGAATCAGAACTGCTGGTTGTTTTTGCACTGGGCGCCTGAACTACAATTACGCAACAAGGGATTTCTGTTAACAGCTACAGTAGGTTACCATCGTGTAGTGTTCAGTACATCATTATCATAACGTTGAGAAATTCAGTAGTTACGATTCAAGCGCAACTACTGTCTGAAATCTACTTTACATCGTATTCAGTGTTTGATCATGAAGGCCTGCAAACTGGACTTACGAAGCTGAAACGTTTTTCAGTTTCATAACTGCGTCATTGCAGAGAATTCCCTGTTTTCCAGGGACAACTCGTAAGGGGTGCTGGGTAAAACACGGATCGGGGGGCGGGGCACGGATCCGGATCGGGCGTACAGCGAGCGTTAAGCAGAACAAGATGCGCTACACGC
>JAIQCU010000598.1:0-41534 GCA_022114935.1 Leptestheria dahalacensis | reverse complement strand
AACGGTATTTGAAACAGCTGCCGTAGGTTTAAATTAAATTTTGTGCTGTAGAAACAGAGGAAGACCCGTGGTACACAGCAACCTGATATCCCTGACACAAGGCCCAAGCACTGGACCAAGCACGCCAAAAGGCGACAGAGATTGGCGTACGAAAACCCACAGCAGCAGCAAGAGCAGCCCCACAACCAAAGAGCTTGAGCTTCCGCCGTGGCTACGGGACGTTCTACAGGCACAGGGCGAACCACCCTCGAACCCGAATGACACCGTCGACGTCAAGGACACGGTTGATGCGGATGAAGAGCGGGTCAACCGGCTGCTGGATTCCGTCAAAAGCAAACTGAACGAAACCGATGAGCACGCCAGTACGCCCGTTAAACCCGATGCCAATCATCAAGCCATTACGACAGTACCGCTGCCGTCCAATGACTGGAGTAGCGCGGCGCAGCAACCGGGTAACAGACCGTTTTACAGAGGGGAGAGCCCAGCCAACCGCGCTGCCCACAGGGGATCTTTCGCCCAAGGCAAATATCGCCCTCGCATGGGTGGGTTCCAGGCGACTCCACCTCGAGGCTACCCCAGACCTCATGGACCGCGTTGGTGAAACACGGGTGACGCAATACATCTATGGAAAGCAAGTCTCTTTGGATTCGATATTGTGTATGCTGTTGTCCCTGTTTGGCGTGTCTTGTAACTTTATAAAGACTAATCATGAATAAAGAAGAAGGAATAATACAGTTTGGCAGATTTTAGCCAGGTGCTTTATCTACTCTCTCTATTGTATTATCTGTAAGAATATTCTGCGGGGTCGCCAGTCGTTTCTAGTTGTACAGTTTAAGCTGAAACGCGTGTGAAATAAGGCAGCGTATCCAGCGGGGCCGGGTAGTTTCGCAACCAAGTGGGCCCAACGAAAACGGGATGACTAGGATCTACTTCATCACGCCAGCTTCCCACGGGAAGATAAATATCACGGGACACGGCGTTGTTTTGCAACACGGGTGCAGCTAGAATGTCGTCGCCAAGCAGGTACTCTGCAAAAGGAAAAAGGATCAAACTTGAACCTCATCTTATCTCTGTTGACCTTTACCATTGCGATAAATGACTGATTAGATTAATGCCTCTTAAGACTAACATCTGTTCTAAAATACCTTACACGCATTGTCCAATCTATATTTTTACATCGCTATTGATCTGATCTTACAATAGAATTTACTACTAAATTGAGAATGCATAAGAGATAATGAGATACACTACCTGAATCAATCGTCTGCGCGACAGGATCCAACGGGTCCAACCACCAAAGGGGCCTGTTGATGGGTAGTCCGGTTTCAACTGCCGACTTGGCTAACTCGATGATGGTCTCGGCATACTGGGCGTGTAGAGCGGTCATTTTCAAGGAAATATCCACTACCTATCGCATGGAGGGAAAAAAGACTTACTGGCGAACTAGTGAAGTGAATAGGATAACGAACCTCTTGATCATAGTCCCACGGTACGTAAGAGAACTGCAGCACCGGCATGAAGACGTTGGCCTGGAGCCACCTGACGAAGAGTTCCTTCCCTGGAGCTAAGAGATAGCCGTTTCCTCCAATCATGTCGGGTAGCACGAAGACGTACCCGTTGAAGTTGAACTGCAGCAGGGTAGTAATGAGGGTAGCGGCACCGTTGTTGTAATCCCAGCGCGAGTCTTTGTCCAGCATACGGACGAAGATGGGAAGATCCTGCGAGTTCCAGCCGGTTCTCACTTCGACCATGCCTCCGAACTCAGCCATGTTCGTTGCGTAAGCGGTGGAGAATACATTCGGTTGTGAAGACAACGACGCGTTGGGGAAATCGTAACAGGACGGCATCCAGTTGGTCTCTCCAGCGTCAAATTTGAAGGAATCTATGCCGACTTCAGTCTGGAGCCTCCTAACACGTGCAGACCACCACTGGCGAGTCCTAACAGCACGGAAAAGAAACATCAATCAATGATCCGATTCCCTGAATTTCTGACTTACACTCAACTTTTTTCCGTCCCAGTTTAAGACTAAGAACTCTTGGAAAACGATTGTACCTTTCGCGAGTAAAGTCAAAGTAGCCGGAGTTGGTTCCTTGCCACCAGCCAGTCAAGGAAGGATGACCTTTGGGGTCGTGGATCACGTAGGCTTTAGCTGCGTCAAACGAAGGACAGTTCAGATTAATGAAGGGATGAATCCAGACTGTCACGCGGAATCCGTCAGCTTTCAACTGACTGACCATAGCAGCAGGATCGGGAAATTTGGCAAGGTTGAATTCCAGTTCTCCGTAACAGGTTTCCCAGTTATCATCGATTTCAAGCTGGCTGTTGTTGAAGCCGTGACTGCGTATCTCTTCGGCAAAGCTCAGGACTTTCGGCTGGTCGATGTCGGTTTTATAACGAGCCCACGTGGACCATATAGGATGAGTGATAACCCTTTCGTCAGGTATAGCGCGCGGTTTCTTCCAGAACTCGGAAATGGCGCGCAAATGCATAGCTTTGGCATTGTCCTCGCTACACACCCTGTACTTGAGCTCCAGAGTATCGCCGGATCTCTTGTACGGGGATAAATACTGAGCAACAAAGCAGAGCTGACCGTCTCCACTGCTGTTCAGGCTGACTAGCAAGGGAATTTCCTTGTCAGCGTGCAGTCCAAAGCCGTCTGTGTTGAACCAGTATGGTTCCATGACACCACCATATTGCTTCTGGAAGAAATCGCCCGTGACGTAAGGGGCCTCGGGACGATCGTCATTTTCCACGGGCCAGTGCTGGTCGTAAACTTCGGGGCCACCGAACCAATGTGCCGAACCCAGCGCATAACAGTCCTAAATTTTAAAGTCAAGTTAGAATAGTTTTATTTAAGTTTTTTAATGGAATACAGATGGATATGTTTTTAAAACCTGGACTCGATTGAAGATGGTCGTCCACTTTATATCAAAACAATGTCCATCAGCATTGGGTGCAACATTAAGAGATGCTAGACTACCCCACTTCCAACAAAGGCCGATATCGTCACATTGTGTTGGAGCCCCTAGGTCTGCCGACGGCAGTGACAGTCCGAGCCGCCCATTTAGCGCTTTTCCTGGGTTAGAAAAATACATAATTAATTATTCCTCTCGTCCAAATCTGACTGTCTTCAATTACCTTGGTCTGATTCTACTAAAACCTGGAAATGGTCGTTACTCCAGTTAACCACCAGCGACCGAGGTGCTTTCAGCTGGTTGCTTTCCCCGCAGCTGAAACATTCAGCGCCGATGAGCGATATACCATACAGGAGCGTTAGCAAAGCTGAAAAGTATTTGAAAATTTAAAGTTAATTGTCAATTTCCATGAGTGGTCTTAGCTGAAACACAATAACAACAGCATCCTGCTTACTCTGAACTTGGAGCAGCAGCATTGTAAATGAGATAGTTATACCATTGACGGTATAAACTATATAATAATGATACGAGTGCTCAGACTCAGGATCTGTGGGTAATCATTCTATATATAGCACTGATAAATAATATTGACCATGATTATCTTATCATGCAACTCAAGCAAACCATGTCAGGAATTTGGCTCCCGGTTTTGTGTTTTGCTCGGTAGCCGGTTCTTGTACGGCAAGAATCCGTTACTGCTTCTAAACTCGAATCCGGTTACTTTGCATTTACTACTTATTTTACTTCGAGGGTGGTTATATTATAATTTCATGAATGGGAAAGTTTAATTTACCTCAATCAGCACTGTCAATTATGTTCTTTTAGTAAGCAGCCAGACATTAAAAATTGCGCGGTCTTTTCGCAAGCCGAACGCCATCTAGTGAGCAGAAAGCTAAGTACGCCGTTACATTAGAATAAATCATAATTAGGGGAAAACGCCTGTATGTATAAATAATATAATTCGACTACTTTGCTTTATTAATTCAAATTTATTTCTTATATGTTTATTTGTTTAGTTGGTTTCGTTAAAGTTTTCAACTAGTCAGTTTCGAATGCACGTGAAACCAGGGTGAAACTGGCGCGAGTGCTTGTTGCTTCAGGCTTCTGCATTTCCTTCGCGGCTGGAGGATCAACAGGAGCCAACTTTGCTTGTCCTCCCACGTTCTCGAGGAACTGAGGCACTCATAAGAACTTTTCCAAGCGCTGGAATTTATCTAGTAAGTTTAAATTCTAATTCTCTGTCTAATCCAGCACGTTAGGTGTTAATAATAGTTTTAAGAATTGCAATATATGTTGCCTGTTAAAATAAACCAAGATCCATTTGCTTATCCCAACAGACTTTAGGTTGGAGCTTTCATTAACCACTGAACTTACCGTGATGAGATAAGATAAGATACGCAGCCATCTTGAAAACGGAAAGGTTCAGATAGTTCAGACCGGGTAATTAGTTTTAATTACCCTGTGCAAAGATTCGTTGCTTTTCCCGATTGGTGGCTTCGTCGTAAACTTTGAGTGTTAATTTTGGGCTTGTAACAGGTTGTCAAAATCAGTTCAAATTTGTAGTACAATTTCGAAGCCAATAAACTTGTGTCGGCTCTAGTCTATATTATGGCAATCTAGTGAATTACGTGTTTAATAGGTTTCAGAGAAAGGACCATCCAGCCTAGACTCGAGCCAAGTTTCCGCAACGTCCTGTCTTTGCCCGTGAGGGTCGTAGCAGTCCGGAGGTGAGAGCATATCCGCGTCGGGATCGGGTAGGAGTTGCAGAGGATTGTCGCCTGACTCTACATGGTAACGTATTTTCATCCTGTAATTATTAAAGTTCAGGTTCAAGAAATTCTCAGTTACAAGTTTACATAACATTAACATTGTTTCAGTAATAATACAGAACTGACAAAAAGTGCTGTTGTATAAAAGAAAGTGGTTACCATTCCATAGTTATGAATTCTTTGACTGAAGAATAGTAAGGTTGAAGCCCGTTCACAGTAGGTACAGTCTAGAGGAAAGGTTTTCAGTGGCAGGAAATTGTGTAAATCTTTAACCTCTATGACTTCATTTTGGCAAAACTAACAAACAAAGATGAGCAGTTTGAACCGTTTATTACGAGCCGAACCGTTCAAGTAATTGTTTGAACTGAACTGAAACTGAACCGAACCGATCGTTGCCCGAAACAAGTTAAACCGAGCCCAAACTGGTTTTAAAAAATTACCGAACCACCCATCTATGCAAACAAACCGCTTAAAAGGACATTTCAAGAGCACGTTAAGCACTATTAGTCCCACGCTAGGTTTTTGGTGGATTCCTGGATTGCTGAATCGTACCTCTGAAAACGTGAAGGCAATAAGTGCAGTCAACTTTTCCCCTACAAAACCGTTGTTTTTCCTTCAGACCGTATGAAATTTGAGGCTTGAAGAGATACTTTCCCAGCTCTTGTTTTCCATTTCGTTTTTATGGCCATCGACACAGAGAGTCATAAACCATAGTGTTGGGTCACCCGTGGTATTGGATTACTTACTCTAAACGCGGGTGTGAAAAAAGGGCGTCAAATATACACCGACTTGGCAAGTGACCGTAACTGGTTTTCTTGACGTTGTGCCCCCTTTCTTAAGTCAGCAGAGTAAGACGCTTGTAATCTGAAACAGTGAAACTTACGAAAGACAATTCAGTTATTGCAGACATTCTCCAGTGCAAAAACCAGCAGGTCGAGGACCTGCTGAACGACCTACTGCCTACTGCTGGCCATCTGCCTGCTGGATTTGGGTGAATGTCAGCAGTTCCTGCCTCCATTAGCGGGTCTCTAAGCAATCAGACTTTAATCAGAGCTGGTTGAACTGCGGGTTTTGCACTACGTGATTTAAACCTGTTTGACCTTTGATTTTCTGTAGCTGGGTCAGTCTCTCGGGGCTTAATCTCTGACCTCAAACGTTCAGTTTGCGCTTTCAGGTCAACCAAAATTCACGATGGTTTATTCAGTAAAAGCAGGAAATGCATTTTCACAAAATAATTAACAAAGTTACGGGTGTAACTGTCATGGTAATACTCGCATTGGTATGTTTACAGGATGTTGGATAGGACGGTTTAAACAGCTTTAAGCTCATCTGGAACTGATGTGCTCTACAGTCGACTATATCGACAGGTAGTTTTTGTTATATTATAATAAATGACGCAATTTTAAGTGCTGCCTTACTATTTGGGTTAGAAGCACTCGTAGTCGTTGACGTCGCCGTTAGCAATCGAAAGTTCAGGATCGCAGGACCCATTTACCGACGTGACACTGGAAGGATTCTTGGGTTGGTCCAAGCTTGCTGATTAGAGGTACAAGTATGTATCTTTTATAACTTTCTCATCTTGAATCTTGTATGTTTGTAATTTGCAAGTGAATAACTTGTCGGTTAATTTGATTCAGTTAAGCGCAATAGCGGATGATAACGAGCCCTTCAAAACTAGCTCAATAAGTAGAAAGTAGGTAGTAGTAAATTAGTCTTGTGCATGATTTGTTTCTTGCTGATCGTTTATATTCGGCCCTTTGGGAAATTGGTACACTTATTTACGACTCTTGCCGACTTTTCAACGGAAGGGTCAATAATATAAGGGTGTTGTATTGACTGGGCGGAGAGTGTGAAATAAGCGCTTAGACCGGGTCAAGGTCAAGAAGGAATCGTCAGGCACGTGTGGAACACGCTGCTGTTGTTTTCTGTTTTGCTGCTGATAGTATAATTTTAATTGAGGATTATGTGTATGGTTTGTCCGCTGGGTACAGTCCAGAGCAATGGAGAAAAGAGTTTATGCTGGGGAAAAGTTGATCGCTTGTGGTACCCAAGTTTTCAAAGATGTGACAGCCAAAAAAATTGGGAATGTTGACCTACTAGTACTTTGTGCATTGGTCAAGTTTTGTTTAAATCGGCTTGTTAATTTCGCCAGAATAAAACTGTAAAGTTAATGTAAAATCCATCATTTCCTGCCAGACAGAAATCTTTGGCCTTAGACTGTGCGTACTTTCAAAGCAACACGTGCACATTCAGAGCTGAAGAATGAGGAGAAGCGTAGAAATTACAGGTTAGACACAGTTGAATCCTTCGTGATTTTTCAGGTTGTATTTTGCAGGACTTTTCCTTGTTTTTCGTCGTTTACGTTATATTGCGTCAGTTCATAACGTTTTATTTGGCAGTTGTGCCATTTTCTGCCTTGTGTGTGTGCTCCGGTGAAGAAGTAGAAGATCGGTATATTGTTTGAAAGAAAGGAGATGGTTAAGTGTTCATACACGTAACAAGACTGTACTGGATGATTTTTGAAGGACAGACAGATAGATAGATCATATACATAGATAGATAGATAGATAGATAGATAGATAGATAGTTACAGAGGGATTTGCAAGTCCACGGAAATATGTCCCAAATTGTACACTTTTTAAGATTCTCTCGGGATTTTGTTGTTGAGATTCTTGGGATCTGCGGAATTTTCAGGTATTTTTTTATGGATTTTCTCCCAGAATTTTATGAGAATTTGGCTGAAGTGGAGAATTTTCAGACTTGCGAAACCCTCCATAGTTATCCTATGATCAGCTCTCGTTACAGTTCTCTCTAAATATCCATATTGTACATTCTTTCTATTTTGGTGGTAATTTTATTCAAGAACTTGCTAACTAAATCTCCAACTGTCCTATAGACACCTTCATATAGACTTGTTCCTTTCGTTGTATCCAATATCCTTGACTGAAGAAAAGACAGGGAAAGAGAAAACCCATTAAAAATCAAGTCCTTAGTTTATATAAAGTACAAAGATTCTAGGATTAGATACTGTTTGGGTGTTACGGGTTATGTTCTTTTACAGTTCTTTTCGACAAATCCGGAAACAAACGCGCTTGCGTACTCTCGTTCAAGTCTAACCCTTCGTTACTTGTCTCTCCAGGTATTACTCTCGTCATGTATCCTTGCGGATCAAACACCCGAATGTGACTTCACTTCGACACATCAGATATCCGCAGATCAAGGTATAACATACTATACATAAGGCGGGTTACATACCACTAATTTAAAGGCACCTACTATTCTTACTTAGGGAGATTTTACAGCGGACGTTGACGACTTGCAGCAGTTCCCGCAAGATGTTGCGTCAATGAACTGCTGAATTTTTGGAAAGAAAAACTGACGATATTCTCAAGCACCGGACCAGTGAAAGGTACTTTCATGTTACTTACTGACATTGAATTGGTTTTTCTAAACTGAACCCATGGCTCCTGACAGAAACGACATGGCCAGCACGGAAAACAGCGGTCCCCAGATCTCCGTACCCCTCCGTTCCATGGCGGATCACCTGTTTCTTCCCAGGAAGATATCGGGGCTTACGAGCGAGGAAACTGAACTGGCGCTCGCCCAGCAGTTTGCTGATTTTGTTCAGGACCAACCAGAGTACATTAACGTATCTCGTGTCCTACAGCAGCTGGTCGACTACCGGACCCTGCCACCGGAACGCGACGAGCTGAACCGCTTGTTGTCCGTTCCCGACGCTCTGGTCGCCGTCCCTTTGTTGAACCACAACGCAGTTCTCGTCTTTCGAAACCTGCCCAAGGCACAGATGATTTCCGTCAGCGCCCTTGATATACTGCCGAATCAGACTGCAATTCAGTCGCTTGTTCCTGGCGATCCTTACCCGGATCACTGCCGTCTAGCTGTTCCCCGACTCAGTCTGGCGACTGTCCCCAACCAGGTCCTGTCGGAGTCTTTTCTCGATCAACTAGTCCAGCTAGGAACGCAACAGAAAGGGGCTTACGCTGAGAGAGACCAATCCAACAGCGGGCGTAGCGAAAGGAGGGAAACGTCGGAAAGGAAGCATCCGCCATGTCCGGTTTACGTTTTCGACTGGCTGTTGGCCACGCTACAACAACTCCCTGCACTGACTCCGCACTCGGTCGTTTTTAAAAGCATTCGAATGGAGTACGTCCGCGCCGACCGCAACATTCAAATACCGTGGTCGCGTTCCATGCTGTGGGTGGCCGTGAAGAGCACGCTGCATGTTGTTCTAATTACCCTGCATGGGGCAGAAGAAGGAACGCGGCGCTACAAGGAAGTTATCGCGTTGTTTACTGCGCGGTTCTTGGAAACGGTAGCTGAAGCCTCCGTTTCGGACTCCTTGGCCCGTTTCGACCTCGGCCAGTTGCGCGAAATGTGCGGCAAAGTCGCCCGGAAGGCGGATAAACTCCAGCAGCGTTTTCCCGCATCCGGTGCAACAGTCGCCAGTTTGAGTCAGACTTGTCAGCGCATTTACGATATGCTGCAACAGTCATGGAGCGGTCATCTCGGTACCTACGAACTGCGGAACCGTATCGACATCAACGATATCGGTTTTCTCAACTTTGACTTGGACGAAAGGCATTCGCTTTCCAAGGCGCAGAACGCGATGCGAGCGGCCCTGGAGACCAGCGCAACTCTGGACAGGATGAGGCTTCAAAACCAGCCCGTGTCACTGGCTCCAGGTAGTCAGCTAGTCAGCTTGGAGGTGGCTACTTCACGAGGTCCTCGAGCGCGTGGTTTGGACGAGATTGCCTCACTACTCGCCAGGGAACTTGCCCAAAGTCAGGTGATGGAGGAAACGCAACATTCGCTGCAAGTCGTCGAGGAATTTATTCGATGTCGACTCTGGCCCACTAAATCACATCCTCATTCCGTTAGTCCGGCCTATTGTTATGCGCTGTTCCAGGAGTACCAGAAGGTCGCCGCAAGGGAGTATGCCGACCCTGTCGAGCAGAGCACCATGCTGTTGTACCTCTTTGCGCTTTACTGCATATTTGACGCCCGTAGCATCGCCCTGGATCCCCTTGGTGTTGTTCAAAATCACCAGCTAACTGTCATCCCGCCCGAGCAGCTTCAGAAACTCTTGATAAGGCATCGTGAGAATCTGGAGCTTTTGGAACAGGTCGCGGATTACATCACGCAGCGAACCGGGGAAAATCTCCTACCCGGTATCTTCTCCGTCTGCAGCGGCTCTTTGGCCGACGAATACGCCAGGAGATATCGTACAATGGGAGAATGCGAGAGAGAGTATCAAACGGAGTTGGCGCGTGTTACAGCAGAGAAACTGCTAGAACTGCAGGAAGCCAAAAACCGCCACGATCGACTACGTCAGAGGCGCGATGACTTAACCTGTCGATGCCCTAGTTCTAACTCGGGATCATCACCGGCCGTTCAACACCGCTGCGCAAGGTGCGAGATTGGAGAGGAAATGAGGCAGATTGAGTACAGCGTCAGCGTAACCGAGAAACGCTTACCGGAGTGTTCAGTCCTTCGCCGCGTCATCTTCTTCCATCAAAAGATCCCATCGTTTCTGTTGTACGTTCGAGAAACCGCAGCCCTTCTGATTGAGATGCTGGTTCCCGATTACCAGGAGTGGCCTGTAATGAGAATGAAAATCACCGAATGGCCCGAAACTTCTACCACTTATCGAGTCTTTTTGGGTAGCAATAAAAAACCCAACTTAACCAGCAGAGGCTATCGTTCTCAGTTTCAGACAAACAGCATCTTCCGACCTGTTGGGGAGTTCTTGTTCCAGCAGGGAAAGAATGTACGCCTGATACTGTCGTCGAGAAGGGCTATCTTTCCTGAAGAGGACAGTCTCGTCTGGGTCATTTCAGAGTATCACGCGTTTCCTCGTTCCAGCCTGGACAAATATGCCCTAGATGTTAGCCACAGTGAGAACGAAGTCATATGTCAGCAAGCGCTCTGTCCGCGTTCCATGCAACTCGCTGCATTCAAAGATTTCGGTACCCTTCGAGCGGGCGGGTATCTTCAGTGGCGTAACATTGCCGTCACCCTGGAGAATTCTACCCTCGATCTCAACGATACCGCTGTTTTGCAGCTAATCCTGCAGGCCATGTACCAGGTGGGGCCTACTCCTGCGTTCGAGCACTGGAAAGCAGATCTTCTGGACAAGAACTTCGTCCCGGTACTTCTGAAGCACGTCAATACTGCTTTAGACCGGATTGAACACAGCTGGAACTGCAGCAATTCGTTGTTGCTGTGTATCACTGTCGCAGCATTCGTCGCCGAGCACGCAGAGGGAACCGACGCGCTTCAGGTCCTCCTCAAGTGCAGGAAAATCGCCAGGCAGTGGTCGGAAGCCATGGAACGAGAGCTGCTTCAAGAGACGTCGGGACTGCGGACGATCCATCGACGTCTTCGATTTGTTAACTGCCTCATAGTTCTAACCTACGGGGTCTTTGGCAAGTGGGAAATGGAACACGGCTTGTTGAGCTCCGATAACGACATGTTTGACTTGCTCCGAGCCCGAGCTGTATCGGCAGAAGTACCCAAGGCCGGGGAATTGTTTGGATCAAACTGGCATGATACTTTGCTCCGCCTGAACGCCAGGATCATGGCCCGACTGGAAGGTCTCATTCACGATTTCCTCGAGGACAGTTCGTCTCCCCTTGACCGACTACTGCGAGACCGTTGGAATCCTTTTAATATTGGACTGTGGGAGCGGTGCGAATCTCCGTTGGCCAACTACTGGTATTCTCAGTGTCAAGCACAGGACGGGACGACTTCGACCGTGCATTTCGACGTAAGCAGAGGAACTCTATTTGTGGACGGAGAACCCACTCGAAGACTTCCCGATCGTGTCCTCAATCACCAGCTCTTTCAGCGAACCTTTCGGGGCTACCACATGTCCGTTTTTCATCGTGGCGGTGGAGTTTTTGAAACTAAACACGCGCACAAAGGCGCCAGCTACACTTTTGCCGTCACCGAAGACAACCAACTTGTAGTACGCGAAATCCACGGTGTGACTTCCCGGCGCCTGCTGGATTCTGCGGTATTCGCCGATGAACTTCCTGCGGATCTATTCGCTTGCAGTCACTGGATCAGCACAGAAGACGGTTTCGCCGACATCGAGATGCGGCCTGCCCTTATTCTGGACGAGAAATTTCAGGATCCTGCCTACGTCATCACTCCGAATGGCGACTTTTCTGGAGAGATCCGCCACGTTGAGTCGAAACGCAAATTCCTGAATTACTGCGGCGATAATTTTCGCACCCTTTACGACAGCGTTATCGGGCGCCTGGAGCGAAAAGATCACGCTTTGGCCTTCCTGCCGAACCGATTCAAGGAAGTTCCCGACGAGGGATGGATTTTGTGCGTTTTCCTACCTCGGTTGCGCCTGCACATCGAAGTCCTTCCCTATGATCGGAATCTTGGTGCGTCGCGAATAAGAATCCGGGAATTTGAAAACATGCACGTCGCGGAACAGCAATCGATTGGTACCTTTATCGGACTGGACAACCAGCTCGTACTGGAAAATGCAGCAGGGCGTAAAACCGTCGTTATACCCTACCTTCAGCATCACGCCATCCCCGAAATCGGGCATCACCGCCTTGTGGCAGAAAACTGGGATCTTTGCAGTGAAAAGACGCCCTTCTTTGCCTTTTCTGAAGACCCGGCTATTCGCCAGTATCGACCGTATGGCACCGAGAATTTCTCGTCTTGGCTGATGTGCGTCTACGTGCATGCAGCCACCTCCAGCGCTATGCCGGATCCTTTCACAGGACTCACCGGTCTAGAAATGGCAGTGGTTCAAATGCGGCGCTGCTACACCAACAGACCCTACGATGAGTTGTCCCTCTCCATCTTGCGACAAATAGAGCAGCTTGGAGTCCAGCGATCTGCCATGTTTGGTTCAGAAGTGCTCCTGTGGAGCGCCAACCGGTCCTCGTATGCCTCGTCAGATGTTCTTCCTCTGATGGTGTCTTTGCTGCTTCGTCGCAGTGGTCAAGAGGAAAGCTGGAGGACGAGTCACAATTTGCAACTTTCAGGCAAAGCGTACCGGCGATATCACTGGATTTACTCGACTCATGCCCTCCTGGAGCCGACCGAAACACTTACGCTGAACTGCTCTCCTCAGCAGGCGCTTTTACCGGAAATTCCCGAAGAGGTGACCGTTCGTCTGCAGCGAGAACCGGTTTATCGCCTGATGCACAGTAGCCGCTGCCGAACGGCTGTCCTCCGCGAACGGAACATCTGGTCTAGATTCTCTTGGAAGGATTTTTTTGAAAGTTTCAGAGCAATTCAACCGGCTAAGATAATTGGAAACCACGTTGGCCAATGGAACGCGTACGACTTTCAGACCAGCGAATGGTGGCTTTCGCTCTACTACAGAGCTTTAAAGCTATCACAGACGGCCAATGCTCGTGCCCGAGAGCCCTTTGCTTTGCTACTGAGCTTAGCTGCGTGGAAGCTGCGGAATGATATTTCACGCTTCCTACCGGCACTCTATCAGCTCCTACTTATCTCCATGTCTTCGGGGCTGAGGCTACCTGATCAGTTACCTCAATCACAAGTGCTGAATCCGCAGGATCGGTTTCTTGATGCAAGAAGCATCCGTTTCTTTGATCAACTTTCCTACGAAACGCAAGCCGAGCTCGAAACCAATCCCCATTGGTCCCGCCATAACTTCAATTCTTACCTAGCAAGACGTCTAAGCGTGTGCGACGCTTGGCGAGTAGAAGGTGCTGGAAGAGTCGCCATAAGGGATCCCGCAGTTCCTGATCCTTTTCGCAATCTCTTCGATGGCTGCCCCGCCATTCTTGGTGCTGACGAGAAGAACGGCATTTTGCGTTTGGTGAAACACTATCACGAGGATTTGTTCCTTTGTCAGCAGTTGCACCGCTTCTGCGTTGATCTGGACGCCATCGTCAGGAACGAGCTTATCGACAGCTTAAGATCCTTCACCAGGAGCTGCAGCTGGACCTGCACTAACGAAGTAACCGCGGAGGTTAGGATCTTTCACATCCCGTTTGAGCCAGATCAGCGCCGTCTCAGATGCAACAGGACGCACAACCGGCGACTGGACGATGAGGATTATGTGATCGATGCCGGGCAGGATGAAAGACTCGAATCACTGTTTGAATCGTGTCTCGTTGAAGAAGCTAGCGTCGACGCTGATGTGCTCGAAAATCCCCTGGCTGCCGCAGCACAAGCATTGTTGGACGATCCAATGGGTCGCGAGTTTTTGGATCAGCTGCACGCAAGCTGGAGCCTCTTCCAAGACAGAGTCAGTTCGTCGAAGAGGTTAACCTTAGCCTCAAATGTCCGCGCCATCTTGGAAGAGTGTAGATCCATTGCCGAACATCGAGCCAAGGTCAGCTGGGGCGTGATTGAAGGAAAACTAGAGCCAAGGGAAAGCATTGTGAGCCAGTCTTACAAAGCCGCTGGAATTCTGGACTCGATCGTCCCCCGCACAATCTTCCCTCTCTTTGGTGCCGGAAACCAGTTCCCGCAGGCCCTCTTCAAGTGCCTGGCAACCCATCTAGTTAACACCGTGTACGCCCAGAAAGCCCAGCGTTGTCTCCAAATGCTGGGCGTACTGGAGAAACTGCAAGGGAAGCCGTCGAACGATTATGCGCTCCAAATCATCAACGAGATCCTGGAGAAACACTGCTGCGGATGGACACCTAAAGATTACCCAAAGTGGCTGCTCTTTGAAGTGGAGAACAATCTCTTGTTGCGCAAAAACCAAGTCCTTGTCATCCGTGGCATCGTTTCAGGAGAACATCAACTTCTGCAGCTCAACATGGGCGAAGGGAAAACGAGCGTCATCGCGCCACTGGTTTGTTCCACCCTTGCGAATGGAGAGCAGCTAGTCCGGTTGACGCTATTATCATCCCTACTCGACACCCACGGTCAGGATCTGGCGATGAGATTGGGAGGCCTGCTGAATCAGCCAGTCTTCTTCTTTTATTGCCGACGAGATATGCCGTTCAGCGAACACCTTGTCGCCAGTATGGAGAAGCAGTTGCTGGAGTGTCTTCGTGGATGCGGCTGTGTGGTCACGGCCCCGGAATTCAGGCTCTCGGTGATCCTGAAGTTTGAAGAAATGCTCATCTCTTTGGTGAACAGCCAAGAAACGTCAGCGTCCAGCGCCGCTAAGGCTCTATTTCGACTGTTTCAGCTCGAGAAGAAGTGCATTATCGACATTCTCGACGAATCCGATGAGATTCTTCGCCACAAGTACCAGCTTCTTTACACCATTGGATCGCAGCAGGCGGTTGACGGTCACGAAAGACGCTGGAAAGTCGTGCAGGCGGTACTAGTCCTTCTCTCGTCCAGTATCGGCTCTTTCTTTGCTGATCATTTGGAAGAGTTCGCCAGTTCAAGGCCGATGATCTACCAGTCCAGAACTTCTGAATGCGGTTCAAAGTCGTGGCCTCTGGTGCGCCTCATCAGCAAGGAAATCTTCGCCCCCTTGCGAGAGACGCTTGTCAATCTGATTGTCGCCGGCCGGGCTGCTGACTTGTCGTATATGGCATCGTTAGATCAACAAAGCGTCCGCAACATCAAGCGCTATCTAGTGTCGAAGGAAAGTCGGCAGACCGAAGAGGACCTTGAAATCATTCAAGCTTTGAAGTCGAATCTTTCCACCCAGCAGTGGACCGATGTACTTGTTCTTCGCGGCCTTTTGACCTACGAAGTACTGCACTACTCCTTGACAAGGTAAAATTAAACTTAAAAGAGAAACTTCATACATTTGTTTGAATCCCGTTACATTACAGGCGCTGGTCGGTTGATTACGGGGTCAATACCCTGACCCAGCGAAGACTAATGGCAGTACCTTTCCGAGGCAAAGACGTCCCCTCCGAGAGGACCGAATTTGGACACCCGGACATTGCCCTTTTGCTTACGCACCTCTCCTATTACTATTCGGGGCTGAACGAGTACCAAATGAGGCAAGCCCTGGACAAACTGAGCCAATATTCGACGAGAGAAGCCGAATACCATTCCTGGTTGGACGCCTACAGCACGACGCAGCTCGCAGAGAGGAACATTACACGTAACGTCGGCGAAATCAACATCGAAGACGGCAGCCAAGTGCGCAGTCTGACCAGCTTCTTCCAGTACAATATGGCGACCATCCATTTCTGGTTGAACACCTTTGTCCTGGCGAAAGAAACGAAGCAGTTCCCTTACAAACTAGTCGCTTCCGCATGGGACCTAGCGGAGAAGCAGCTGCAGCCGGTTCGAGGTTTCAGTGGAACCAAAGATGCCAGCAAGCTGTTTCCTTTGCAGGTATTACGGTGGTCATAGTCACGAGCACCTAAAAAAATAGCCTTGTTTTGCTCAACAACCTGTCGCATACCTTGTTTCTGGACAGCACATTCTGTTATTGCTCTTCTAAGAAATATGTTATAGTGTCAATATGAAGTCGGTATAAGTAGTTCGGGTATAACATATTAACATTACCGAGACCGCTTTGTTCCGTAGCCAATTGGTTGATTCGTCAAGTTAATAGAGATAGCCAAATAAATGAGGAATTTGAATGAATGGTTATCGTATTGTTATTGCGTTGTTTGGTTTCTGCAGGTTTCCCTTGGTTCATTGCCCGAGTTGGATGCCACTGACGGTGAAGTAATGTACCGGGTGACCTCTGCTGACAACCGACGGGTGCTGCAGATGAGCTACGAAGTTACCGGCCAAGAGGTCATTGAGAAGATGATCACTTCTGGGGACGAGGGAAGCGTTCTGATTGACGCCGGTGCACTGATGATCGGCATGAACAACCTTGAGGTCGCCCAACACTGGCTTCAACGGGCTCCTCCACGCTACCTGGGTGCCGCGTATTTTGACGGGAACACTGTCATGATCGTTCTCAGAGATGGCCACCGAACGCAGCTGGAGAACTCGCCACTGAAGCAGTCTCTATTGCGAGTGCTTGTTTACGTCGACGATATCCATACACGGGGCACAGATTTCAAGTTTCCAGTGCCTACGCATGCCTACGTCACCCTAGGAAGAAATCTACCCAAGGACAAGTTCGTCCAATCCTGCATGCGAATGCGTCGATTGGGTCAGGGTCACTCGGTGACGTTCCTGGCACCAGCCGAGATCTACTGCGAGCTTCGTAACCTCTGCTCCGGCGATGAAACACCCGACAGCAGGATCGTTCTGCAGTGGTGCGTCAGAAACACCGTGTTCCAATTGCGTGAAGGTATGCTACAGTGGGCCCAGCAAGGACTGGTCTTCTCGCGACGTCAAGCTGCTCTGAGTCTTCTTTCACCAGCATCAGCCTTGGACGAAGTTGGAAGAATTCGCCTGTACTGCAGCTTTGTCAAGGTTAGAGAAATAACCAAACTTGACGACCTCTACGAAGCCTTCCAGGGACAGGCTGCTGCCGTCAATGTTGTTCAGTCCCTGGCACATCGCTACCTTAAGATCATGGAGACTGCGGCGAATAACGAACCGACGATTGAGTTAGGTCGCGAGGCCCTTCAAACGTGTCGCAGACTGGTGAGAGCGATGCTGAGCGATGTTACTGAACGCTGTCGAGTGTACCTGTCTTCCTTGGAGGTCAACGTTAAGTTTCTCGACGAGGAACAGGAGCGCGAACTGGAACAGGAACTCCAGGAGGAACGTCAGGTTCACCTACCAACCATGCAGAAACCTTACGAGCCTCAGCAGCCTGTCGGACTGCTGGAACTACTGATCGGGATGGAGCCACCACAGCAGTGGAAGGACCAACTACGTCCCTTGTGGAGGGCCATGAGGCGTACCACCATCTTCTCGCTGGCTAATACCGAAGACTTCGACAAACGTTTTTCTGCAACCCGCAACTACAGGCACACGCTGGCCGTCCTCCAAGAGACCGAGGACGAGTACATTCGACCCCCGCGTTGGATCCTTGTAATATGGGACCAGCAGCAGGCGATCAAGGAGGCTATCCTGCTCTGCCCATCTGAAGCCAACATCGCTATGCGTTTACTTCGAACAGCGGAATCGACTAGAGCAAGCCTGCACAGATTTGCGCCGCGTACTCGACGTGACCAGGATGAGCTGCTGACTTCCGTGGGACTGGCCCAGTGGGCCAGACATGATGTTCCCAGTTCAGCCAATGCCGAAGAAGAGCTCAGATCCATTGCGTCGGTATTGACAATCTTCGGTTGCAGTCCCTGTCTGGAAAATGACCAAGCTGCTAACGATCGAAGTGTCATGGATATCTGCAAATATCTCCGCATTGTTCCAGCGCCTTCGGTACCGGGAATCGGTGTAGCACCTGAGGATTGGCAAAAACTCCGAGAAGCAAATCTCATAGACGGAGATGGATTCCTGTCGGTAGCTCATCGACAGTCTTTGCTACCTCAGGCTGCCCGGGCTAACCTCAGCCGATCCTGTGTCCAGCTGCTGCGCGAGGTATCCACCGGGCCGTCGTGGAGTCGATCCCTGGTCCATGCGGCCGTTGCCTTGGTGTCAATCAGGAACATGGAGCCTTGGTTTCCGCGCTCAGACCTGAACCACATACTGTTTTGCGTTAGAGGGAGAAATTGAATTGCATTGTTTTGTATCTGCTAAACATAACGTTTTAATTGTTTACTGTTTAATCTACACAATTTTGAACGTTTTTTAAATCTACTTTTGCTTTAATTTGATTCACATTTGTAATTTGAGTTCCTTTTTTGGTAATTTTTTACAACTTGATCAGTCCGTTAATTTTGATAATATGAACCTCGAAGTCGGGTTTTGTCTGCAGTCGTTACTTTGTCGTAAAGGAAATTTTAATAAAGAAAAACACAGATGATTTTGAAAGAACAACGTCTTTTGTAATTTTTTAAAGCACAATTCGCTAATGCCATTTATGTAGTACTTTAATAAAAATTCGTAACAAGTCAGTACATTTGGAACTTGAAATCGAAGAAATATTTTTTTTAGATCATCAGATGTTAATTAAAGACCCGAATCTATGGGGGAAATATTTAAGTCCAGAAACAGACAAAGAACTTTTTATGTCAAATTTTCCGATATAGTATTTTTTTAAAAAAATACTAGTGCATTTTAGCCTCTCAAGTTTCCAGTGCGGTAGGAATCACCGAAAAGTAGAACGTTTCACACGAAATAAAGTTCAAATGTTAAGTGTAGGAGGAAATTTGGTAGAATGTTATCGGAAATTACATTGCAGCAGCCGCACATCAAACAAGCTTTCAGCGAAGTGGACATGATGATGCAACAGAGACGTGCATTACATACTTAAAGAGGATCGATCCCTTGGTACTCCATTCAAAGCCGGATCACTTGGTGCGGCTTTGGCAGTGGAATCTTCATCGTCAGTGCGACTGCGCAGCGGCCCGAAATATTATTGATGGATCCGACTAGTCTACCCGTCAGTATCCTTTCGTTTCGCTCCGTGCCACTCTACCGGTAGAGTACTACTTCGTTCTGCGCTGCGAACCTACTGCTAGAGAGTTCATCTGGACCTTATCACAATTACGTGTTCAGTTAGGTAAATGCACCCACGGGTTTATATGTTCTTACCTTGTTCTTGTAATGAATTACATTGATGTTTGATGTCTATTTTCAGGTCACTGGTTTAACTTTTGCAGTAAACCAAACGAGGGAAAAAGGGAACGGACAGCGTGGCCGTGAAGAGAAAGTAACCATGGCTTTTGCAGGATTGAAGAAACAGATCAATAAGGCTAACCAAGTACGTTGGATATTGATTCCGCCCCCGTGTATGACGACACTGAAACTATCCTTGTTCACGACCAATCATTTCCTTTCCTCGTCTCTAACTTAAACCCGGAATACTTTTCTATCACATCTTGAACTGTCGAGTCGGATTCGTCTACAGCCGGGCTATTCACTTAATAGTTCAGAAACTTTTCAAATTTACTTGAACTAAATTCGTTTGACAAGTTCAATCAAGGTGAAAGCTAATTAACTTGCAATTGTAATTAACAGTTGTTTTTAAATTTAGTATGTCACGGAGAAAATGGGAGCTGCCGAGGGCACCAAGCTGGATGATGATTTCGTCGAAATGGAAAAGGTTCTATTCCTTTATCCTTAACATAATTGAGATTAATAATAAGATGATGACTGTTGTTTGCAGAAAACGGACGTCACTTGCGAACTGGTCGAAGACTTGCAGATTAAAACCAAGGAATTTCTCCAGCCCAACCCAACCGCACGGGCCAAAATGGCTGCTGTCAGGGGTACGGTTTTTGTTGCCCCGTTAAAAGCCATTGCTGGTTTATAAACCCAGACAAGCAATTACATAAATCCGTTGATAGGAATCAGCAAAATGAATGGACAAGCCCGAGCCGCTACCTATTCTCAACCGGAAGGAGTACTCGGAGAAGCTATGGTCATCTATGGGCGCCGGCTTGGAGATGAATCCGTGTTTGGTAAGTTAATCGAAATCTTGATGAAAGATCATAATTTTCAGGGTTGTCTGATTATCGATATTAAAATTCTGATGTATCGATACTTTAAAGACCTCACTACGTGGTGTAGTTATCCTATCAATTGTAAATTTTAATATCGATAAAGGAATCGATATCGATATTAAGGTTATTGATCCGTCATATTGATAATATCGATACTAGTTTTCTACGACAAGGTTTTCCGATATAACGATAGTCGTGATTTCAGTATGTTGGTGATTTTTGACCTCGGTATGTCGTATCGTTGTCGTATCTACGAGAAGTTGAAATACTGATAAGGAAATCGATATCGAGATGTTGTATCGATCATACCAGTATCAATTATCTGTCATTAAACAGAAATAAAGTATATTGAATTATATTTTAGTTTGACGTTTTAATATTTGGCGTACGTGTCTGTTATTATTAATCGTTTGGAAATGAATTTACTTTAATTAGTTTGAGTTTCAAGTTAAAGAGTCGTGTGTACAATTGAAGATTTGAACTGACTGTGACTGCTGATACACAGCTAATGCACTGGTGGAGACGGGAGAAGCCATGAAGCAGCTGGCAGACGTCAAGTACGCTCTGGACGACAGCGTCAAGCAGAATTTTCTGGAACCGCTGCAGCATCTGCAGAGCAAGGATATTAAAGAAGTCATGGTAAGGACTTTCATCGACTAATAGTTGACATTTATCCTTTAGATAACAGATACCCGGTACCAGATACTGTAATACCATACCAAATAACGGATACCAGATACTTTAATGCATTAATCAGATGACAGATACCAGGTACCAGATTAATGTAACACTTATACCAGATACCAGATAACATACAGCAGATACTCTTAGCAGGTATCAGGTATTCCATGACTTATACCTAACAACAGTTACCGTTATCATATACTTCTACCGCTGTTACTTGTACAGTCTGTTCCGAAAGAAGGGTATAGCAAGAGACAAAGCCAGGCATAAGTTCTTGGCTTATATCTTAAACAGGTTTTGCTGGATAACAACACAAACTTACGTGACGGTTGCTCTATTCATTAGTCCTGCAACCTCAAATTCTCAGTGGTACCGAGTCGTTAGTTTAGCCAAAATTACATTTTAAATTGTAGACTACCTCGCTGTACTGTGCCCACCGATACCAGCAGATAGATAACTATACCGGATTAGCGGAAGAAGTAGGCTTAAGCGGCTTTTTCTATTCATGTTGTCCCTGTCCCTTCGTAAACGAGATGCAGATTAATCACGCAAGGGTTGTTACAGTTCCACCGGAAGAAACTGCACGGCAGGAGGCTCGATTTTGACTGCAAGAAAAGGAAACAAGCCAAAGGTAATTTGTCTCAGTCACAACATTCAAACCTGAAGCTTTGCTTTACGCGTATTTATATCTATACTTAATAATAATTAGTGATAATTAATAAACGATAATACTTAAGTAATAAAATGATCGTCCATTAAGCGTTGATGTGAACTTGACACTACAGGATCTTCCGTGACGGATGACGAAATCCGGATGGCCGAAGAGAAATTCGCCGAGTCGTTTCATCTGGCCCAGATGGGGATGCACAATCTGCTGGAGAATGACGTAATCCTACATTCTTGATAATAAATGATTTTACTGAAATCTATTCTCGGTTAGGGTGAGCACGTTTCCCAGCTGACTTCATTCGCCGAGGCTCTTTACGAGTACCACGTCCAGGCCATCGATATCCTCAAGGATCTGACTGGAAATCTGCAACAAAAGTAATCGCATTTTAAGTTAAATAAGATTAAACCTGGTGATTACCATTTAATTGTTAGTGGTTCTACATAATTGTGCCAAATTTGTAGGAAAAACGAAGCTGCCAGCCAACCGCGACGTGATTTCGTCCCCAAAACTACGCTGGATTTCGATATCTCTGGCCATCAGCAGCAGCAGCAGCAGCCGAGTCCCGGGGGGATCACTCCGTCCTTTGGAAACGCCAATGGACATAATGGTTTATTCATATCCAAATCTAACAGTTTCATTAAAAGTTAATCAAATATAGAGGGTAAATTTAAAGTATAGTTATAGTTTAAAGTTAATTGCTGATAAATGACTGGACCAATGTTGAATAACTTATTGATAATTACGCAGATCAGGAGCATGCGAAGACTTCGCTGGTTTCTCCTGCGGCTCCTGCTAACTGGGATCCTTTTGGACTGTCCACTGAATCCAACGGTAACTAAATTCTTTTTTAACAAATTAATTTAAATATTTTATCTTCGGTTATTTCTATAGTTAATTAGTATAATTTATCTGCTGTTCCGATCTTTACTTGTTACATTTATTGTATCGTTAATTATTACTGTCTTTTTTGTTGTACAGTTCCAGCAACTGCTCCTCAACAACAGCAGCAGCAGCAGCAGCTACCCTGCGGCCAAGCCCTGTACGATTTCGATCCGGAGAATCCGACTGAACTGGAATTCAAGGTAAATGGGCATTATCATTTTATTTTTTTAACGAAAAAAATTAATATTACATATTACAGATAATTAAATCATTAAATTAATATGCTATTTCTCAAAGCAATTCGTTAATAACAATTAAACTCAATTAGATATAAATTTTTAATTTGAAAATTTTAAGAAATGAAATGATCTATCAAATTAGAGGTCAGTTTATTTAACTACCCTGTTACGCTTCCTTAGTAATGATTAAGATTAATAATAAATATATTAAATTTTATTTTAATTAAATTTGTTTAAACTGTGGTCGGTTTTTTTCATCCTTGGAATATAAACAAGGAGGGCGATATGATAACGCTGGTGAACCGCGTCGATGAGAACTGGTACGAAGGCACAATCAACGGTCGTACCGGATTGTTCCCAGTCAATTTCATCCAAGTCGTTGTACCCTTGCCGTGAAGCTGAATTCACCCCCTTCGAAATACGCATCTTTGCATTTTCGATATTACCACACCCGAGTCTACGTCTATTGTTTAGTGTATATACAGCAGGGTTATCCCCCAGTTTCAGTAGTTCCTTTCTATCCTTGTTGCCGAAACGATCGAGTACCAAAGTATCGATTAATAACTGCAAGCGATATCGATAGTTAGCGGCGGTTGATTATGTGGCCAGCAGAAATATTTCCCTAATCTTGTTTACCGTCAACTTGCATGCAACATTCAATAACTGTCATCCAAAAATTAATAATAATTTGGTGATTTGATTAGCAAACAATGACGGGCCCCTTGCTATCGCTATTCCCGTTTAGTATCGATAATAATTAAAAATTACTTTTAAAAATCGATCCAGATATCAATTTTAATTTGATCCATATCAGATTTGGTTATCATGATGATATTGTTAATTTGAAGAAAAAAACAGTAAAGCGGTTCTGGTGGATTGGCGATTTCAACTATTGCGATATTAGTCTGGCGTAACCATGGCAACGGCTCCGTCGGGCATTGTTGTACTTTCCAGAGTGACAAGCTCCATTCGTTTTGTGTTTTTTTCTCCCCTTAAAGTTGGATTTGATAAGATAGGCAGAATAAGTTTCTATTTCTTTGTGTTTGTCCTCTTTCTCTTTTCCTTCTCTTTCTAAAAGAATATGTAGGGTAATTATTTGATTTCTTGTCGATGAAATGCCATGCCGTAGAGAAATCTGTGTGCAATTAGGAAGTTTTCACAGGCCTTGACTCGTAATTGTGAAGGTTTTTGAAACGTAGCCTCTCTGGCTTTACTTTTACATTTCTGCTTGCGTGTGTTACTTTCAGCCCTATGGATCGTCTAGTCGTGCATACAAAGTATCATGGTAGGAAAACGGAATACTCGGCTAGCATTGATTACGATTCAGTCTGACTGGACTCGGGTTAAGATCACGTTTGGGAGTTAAGTCCATATTAACCGTCTTGCTTGTAACGAATACGAAGTTTCATGGTAGGGAAACGGAATACTCGGCTTGCGTTGATTTCAACTAAGTCTGACTCGACTTGGGCTAAGATTACGTTTCTAACTAAGTCCACATTAACCGTCTTGCTAGTTGCAACTACGAAGTATCATGGTAGGGAAATGGAATACTTGGCGATAATTTCGACTCGGGTTAAGATCACGTTTGGGAGTTCAGTCCAGATTAACCGTCTTGCTAGTCGCGAATACGAAGTATTGTGGTAGGGAAACGGAATACTCCGCTTGCGTTGGTTTCGACTCCTCAGTCCGACTCGACTCGGGTTAAGATTACGTTTCCGACTTAGTCCACATTAACCGTCTTGCTAGTTGACTAGGTGACTCGTGACGGCGAGTCAAAGTTTGGGTTGAATTCGTGTGATTGCGGGAAGGCGAGACAAGAAGAAGTCGAATTCCTACAGGCCATTGTGTATTGCGCATGTGACGCTGCATTGATTGAAATCGTACAAAGCCGTGTTGAAGATGTCTAACTGTAACCGAACCAGTCGCAAGCTGGCGCAACTCGGAACAACTACATAGTGAAATCGAACGAGCCACGCAGGGTTTCTCGAATAGTTCAAACGATTTGATTGCCACGCTGTCTTAAAAGTCGTCACGCCTAGCAAGTCCGCGAAGGTGGATCAGATGAATAGGCAAGCATTAAACATATGCGCCGTGTTATCTATTCTTACTGCATTAATAATACAACCTTTTGTGACACTGTGTAGTGCTCTTAAATGTTTCAATGTGTCTGTTAAATTCTAGCAAATGTAAACAATACACAACTGTTATACGAAACTGGTTACAGTGCATCGTGATTTTCTCTGAATGACACCTTGATTTTATCAATCGAGATAAGAACACTTTTACAGTTTTAAACGTATTTATCTTTGATTCATTAAGATATTATAGTTCAATACAATTTCACTTTTATCGTAGTAAGCGTAAACTCGTCGCTTTGTAATATGAACCTTATATTTCAATTCAATATATCGTAATACGTATTACTTTAAACAAGTTAGTTAATCGCAATTAGCATTCAGGTTACTTCCGACTGCTTAACTTGTGCAAGGAACCGAAACAGGTTTTCTAGTCAACATTTTAAAAAGAAAAGAACAGGTAGTGAAAACGGATCTACCCGATGAGAAACGGACACGACGACGATGACGAAAATGAAAGTTGGAAAACCAACTCGCCAGGCTTTCATTGTCGCTCTTGTTGCTTTTTTCTTAATTTGTCTTTTTAATTACTATTCCAGTTGTTATATCGTCTCATGTAATTTTATTAAGTTGTTAATTTTCTCGATGTGTATAACACGCAGAAGGAATGACAATATCCTACAGGGCTTACGCATTTGAAAATGTCGGCCATCTTGGCGGGCTGTAGCAATCAGGTGACCGCATGCTTTCCGTGACAAAATAGCGACATTTCCGTCGTATTTGCTCCCTTGCTATTGAAATACGACATAGGTTGCCTTCATCTGTTGGTTGAGCTACAAGTTGACGACATAACAAGAGTGAGACGAAGTCGATTTATAACTGCGTAGAAGCCTTATGGACCAATCACGTGACTGTGACGTCATAGCGCATAAGCCCAGAGTGTAATTGCAAGTTTGGTTGTTATATCGACGTGCCTGTTGGTTTTGTTCCAACTGTCGGTGTACTTCAGACGCATTGCAAATGACAATGCTGGCGATGGGAAGTTGTATATGTGCGCTCACGCAGACTATGCTGAGTTATGTTGGGGCCCAACTTTCACTTTTGCTGGCGCGTCTCAACGTCACACCTGAGGGATATTGAAGAGCCTATATTAACTGTGAAATGCCTTGTTGGGATGGCCTCGCCGTGTGGGTATGTTTGTGTGTGTTGAAGAGTTTTGGCGCCCCCCCTTTTCTGGGTCAAGGTTAGGGTATTTCGTCGTCGTCTCAAAAAGCACACCTCCGTTTTCCAGTTCGCCTGCTGCTAACCAATTTCACTGGTGGGTACTTCCAAGTTTAAAAAGTCCCGACTTGCGGACCTCACGTCGTCATTGCAGTTTCACTCGCTCACCACTGCACAACTCGCCAAAAACACCAAGTCGATACCCGCAGACCCTTTACGTAAGTCTCTATTCAACACTTGTTCAACCAAAGTACTGTCTACCTATCTATCTGTGTATCCTTCAGACGTCTGTTTTACAGTGCTTTATTCGATAACTGAATAGGGATGGCGATTAAGGACTAAATTGAGTAAGTAATCGTTAGTTGTTTATGGTTACTGTTGGTGCGCGTTCAGTTTACTCAACGCATTGATCACGTGATTCATTTCAACCTAGCAACACTTACAACTCAATAATTTACTGTTGCACTCAAGTTGAACTGTTACACTGCAACCTGTTTTATACTAGGTTAAAGTTAACGTTGTTACGTTTCAATCCAACTATACTTTAATTACGTTAACCCCTTAATGCAGTTCTGTGTAAAATCAACGCATTTATTTATGTATGTTCGGTATTTCAGTCGAATATGATAATTAACGGCGTAATCGTAAAATCGATTGCTGTTACTTAAAGTTAACGCTATTGAAACTTAATTCATTTAAAAGTTGAATTATTTTCAGAATGAACGTTTGTCTTGTGGACTGATTTTTTAAATGGTCAATTTCTTGCAGATCCCCCAACAAGATGAGTTTATGGAAAACGCTGGCTGTCGTGGCTGTTCTGTGCGTCGTCTGCACATGGGCTGGAAGTCGCCATGCGCGTCAACTGCCCTCCAATCCGGCGGTCGTCGATGCAGCCATGAGGAACCCTCGTTTTATGAGAAAACAGCTCAACTGCCTGCTCGGAGAAGGATCCTGCGATAACATCGGACGCACTCTCCGCTGTAACTTACCTTTTTCAAATTGAACTATTGATATGTTCATTTGTTAATTAGAAATAAAGCCATTGATATCGTTAACTTAAACTCATAAAGTTTTGCCCTTTGATTTTTTTGGAAATGGAACAGCCATGACTCCAGGCTTGTTGCGCGGCCAGTGTAACGGATGTTCAGCGCAGCAGTTCCAGCAGGCCATGAAAGTGATGAACTTCGTCTCCAGGAGCTACCCTCAGGAATACAACCGCATCTACAACATGTACTTCTACGGCTAAACCGCTACAAACAAAAAACTGCTATATTTACTATTAAGCACAAGTGAAACCAATTACCTAAAAAGAAAAACAGAATCATTGTATATTTCCCAGTGTCTATGAATCCTGTAATATGTATTTGAAATTAAAATAAATATATATATCTATATTTTCTAATCAGATTCTATTGTTTGTACGAGTTATTTTGTTTTATTTTGGCGAGTTTAGAAAGCGAACTCGCGGAAAAGCTATTCCGGTTTCGGTGAATTCACCTGACCCAAATGGGGAGCACGATATGAAAGGAAACGCCTGATTATACGGAAACCTTAAAGAAAGGAGTGCAAAAGAAAGTATACAGCAATAACAACGTTGACTTCCTGCACACAGTCAGTGGCGTGCCGAGGGACTTTGGGGCCCTGGGCAAAATCCCTAATTCTTGGGAGTTGAAGGCCCAGCTAGAGGCCTTTTTGGGCCCCTCGGACAGCAAAAATGGGCCCCTAGCTCGACCTGGGCCCTGGGCAGCTGCCCCACTTTGCCCTCCCCTTGGCACGCCACTGCACACAGTTCGTTCAGTTCGGGTTCACTTAATTGAAACTGCATTTCCAACAATGATAATAACGTAATTAACAAAGAATTGTGTAAAATTGTATGCTTCTTCTTTCGTAATTCATTGTGTTCCTGTATCTCTATATAGAGAGCATTAAATCAGTATCTATAATTTTGCACATTAGAAAGACCCTTAAGTTAAAGCTTACAGGAATACAGCCGAAGACATGAAGAATTCATTTTGCTAAAGCACACAGGTGTTCTTTATTTTAAACTGTGCAAGTGAATAAGCCTTACCGATCCGGCCGTCCCTGATTGGTGCAGACAACTGCGCTACTTTTAACATGGGCTCTTATGAGTGAATGAGACAACATGGAAAGACTGAATAGTACTTAAATATTGCAAAGATTGGACGCTGTTTAGTAGTACCCTGCAGATAAGGAAGCCCAAAACACACTGTGGTCCAGTTATAGAGGGTGTTGTTGGGGCTCCCCGTTTATTGTTTTGTTAAAATGCCTTAACTGTATTATAGAGATAGCAAACTTTCACATCACTTTTTAGTTAATTTTTATCTCGATTAAGTTTTTAATTTGCCGGAAATGTCTGAACCGGTTGTGGCCTTAAACGCAGACGAGAGATCTTCTTCCATAGGCCGAAGATTGCTGGCTTGTATCTGCCCTTGCCTGTCTACGAAAAGGAAGATTGCTCCTGTAATTGAACTCCCAACCAATTCAAAGTATATACAAGTCGGAAAGAAAACCAAACGCACGATCCACGTGATGCGTGTTGAACCCACTAGCCAGCGGGGGCTGGAACTCGTCACACACAAACAGGCAAACCCGACGAGGCTGCCGGCGGCCCCAGACACCAAGGACTATGACTCGGATTCTTCAGGTGACGAGTACTGGTTCACCAAATGGACCATACCTTTCCAGACTGTTAAAAAGCTGCAGCGGGAAAGCCTGAAGAGACGCAACCAGAAGTCGGGAATCTTGACCCGAATTTCCGTCCGACTGTCCACCAGGAGAAAATCAAAACGTTCTGAAGAAAGCAAGAAACACAACTATTGTGATATAAAGAACAACGAAACAGATTTTTCACTGTCAACGTACGCCAACACGCTAGCCGTGCGTGTTTTAAAGGAAGCTCAGGATCAACTAGCGATGGGAAAGTGCTTGAGCGCGAAGTCTGACCCGGTTGCAACAACGAACAACGCAAGCAATGGGATTGTCAATCCTTCTTTTAACGGCTCTCCGTCGGATCCCGACACCCTACACATTCCAGAAAAGGCGACGGGAAACCACTCGGCTGCGTTCATCCCGCCTGTCAACCCAAAGCCTCTTCTGTTTTTCATTCACGGGGCGGGTGAATCCTCAGATTACTGGACCAACACAATAAAGTATTTCTCAGCTCTCAACTACGAAGCACTCGCGCTAGACCTTCTCGGTCATGGCTTCAGCACGGCTCCACGGAAGGAGAACCTGTACAGTTTTTCAAAGCTGTTTGACGACGTCCTGCGGGTCTTTGATGAGCACGTCACCGATGGTCGCAAAAGCATCATCATAGGCCACGGCTATGGGTTTGCACGTTCATAATTCTATTCGTCACCACAGTAAATAAACAAATTTATAAACGAAATTGTTTATATATTTTTCAACGTCTCGACAGGTGTTCGTTCGCCGTAAAGTTGACCCGACAGCGCAGTTCAAGCGTTTGCCTTTTGGTTCTTCTCAGCAGTGGAGGACCCACTCCTCTGGCTCCGTCGTTCCAGTGGAGAAGCGAGCTGAAACTGCCATTTTCACTGGTTGACTGTGTACTAAAGCCATTTCTGCCTTGTGGTCTGAAGCGCCGAGTCTTATATGGGCCAAGGGGTAAAACTCAATTCATTCTCAATCAGCTTAACAAGACATTATAATTACACAGAATTACTATCACGATCAAATGTTAGCAAATTGAATGTCGGCATCGAATGTACGTTTAGCACAAGCGTAGTACTTTATCTGTCGGTGTAATTCAGTGTGCTGCTTGCAGGTAAAAACTCGATCCACAAGACAGAGAATCTACTCAGTCTTCCGCGACACGTCGCCCACGGTCTGGCCAAGGGTCAGTCTTGGACCGAAGGCGATGTTGCTTACCATCGCAAGATTCACGTGCCTACACTCTTGGTTCACGGTATGAAAGACAGTTTCGTTTCCCTGGTCGAGATGTGCGAAATGGAGAGGACCATACCGCGTGCCTTTCTCGAGGTCATCCCTGAAGCCGGGCACGACATACCCGCCGACTCTCCCCGTGCCTTGTGCAAAATGATGCGCAAATTCATTGAAAACTGGGAACGTTAGATTATTTTTTTAACAATCAAAATGAAAGGGCAATGTACCACGCGTATGTAATAAGAAATGATTACATTCCACTTGAAATGTCATTCCTGCTTATGTTATTAAAACCACTTGATGAAATAAAAATACAGCGTCGTTTCTTGTACCGTGTAATTTATTAAAATGTTTTCCTTGATTGGTGATTTTCAGATGGGTTATTACTTCATTGTTGCCGTGCGTTAGGCCGGTTTAATGGATTCTCGGGACTTTTCAGCCATTCTCTGAATAATAAACAGGTAATTTTATTGGTAAATATAGTTAAGAATAATAGTTACTTGTGCAGCAGCTGTTTGACTTGAGAGAGCCGCAAGTTGGGGTTTTCCATCCGAAGACGATCTAGATGTTTCTCTTCAAAGGCTGTGTAGGCAGCTTTTAACCTTCGCTCCGGGTGTTTGTCGAGGTCGGCTTCGTCGCTGACCCTGAATTGAATGAGCTCCAGTTAACAGTATTTCGTGTAAAACGTAAAGGAAACCCAAGACTAACGAAAGAACAGAGATAGCCTCTTCGATGCTGCGGGCCTCAAGACCTTCGACAACCATCCGGTTGACGTTCTCGGATAACGGAGAGGTTAAATGCGTCTCTATCGCGCTGGCGCCTCGGGCAGCTGCTTCGCGACGTTCTTGTTCGGCCTACCAATGATGTAAAGGAAATTTTTCCATGAGTAAATTGAAATGTGGGTTTCGTAGCGGATTCACTAACCTGAATCAGCGCACGGGTGATTTTCGAAGGGGCCGCTTTGCCCGCCGACGAGGCCGCGGCAAGTTCGAGTTCTTGGTCAGCCAAGGAACGATTGGCTGCTTTCTTCACTAGCTGCTCCTGTCGCTTCTTGTCTTTTTCCTCCTTGCGCTGCAGCTTTTTTTGAACTTGCTTGTCGTCATCTTTCCAGTATTCGTCCGCGGCCTGCTGCTCTTTCCGCTGACGCTCGGCACCCTTCTCCTTGTCCTTGCGGTCCCGAGCTTGAGCCGATTTGGAGTTTTCGCCAGTAAACTTCTTAGGCATCTATTAATTTCCAAGGAGGAAGCAAAGTTAACAGGATCCGGGTTTAGAAAAGTAAAGCCATTTGTACAGTCGAATTAGTTTATCACTCATTCGCACGGCTTTGTGCGTTTGACAATAATTTAACTGTCACTCGTCTTGATAAGAATGATTGGATATACCGCGGTGTGACAACCCAATCTTGCAGTCTTACTTAGTATGCTGAAGTGTGAAGCGATATAAAAAAAATTGCAAGACATCATTGTATGCAATATCACAGGATTCGGCACTCTTAATACAATCTAGTCAGTTAACTGCCTAAATTGGCAAAGACGAATACGTATTACCTGCATGTTTTTATTACACGATTCTTACAATGACATACATTCTAACATTAAGGTTGAACCTCAGTACTGTCTGAATTGTTGTTCTAGTGTCGTTTTTCCAATCCAACGATACAAGATTACATCAAACCAACTGTCAAATTGCTATTCATTTCATAGTTAAAAATGTATTATACATACCTTTTTTGTTTTAAGAGCGTACTCTAACGTTCACACCAGACATGTAAAAATTTCGATGATTTGGAGATCCTCTTTCCTCTCGTAGCAGACGGCAGATCCAGATCCTTCCCTTTCCAGTGTTATTATTGAGGAGGTTGCGTTATGTTGACGGTAGATGTCACTGACACTTGATAATTGAATAACAACTAATAATTAATATCATAACTTAATAAAGTAATATTCTACTTAACCATAATTGATATTTCAGGTAACCTAAATTTGTAATAGTTGGTTTTTTCCCCCAGATACAATGACTAAAATAACGTAAAAGTAAAAGTACGGCAGCTCTAATGTATTTGAACATCAAATTAAATTTTGATACATTTCCTAATTAACTAAAAAATACTAACAAAAATAAAAAGTAATACATTTGATTCAATCTATTTATAAACGCACTATACACAGAAATAGAAACAATGATTATAAATTACACGGCAATGCTGCTCTCTTGTTTTCCAAGTTTGTTTTTGGCGCCCCTCGTCGTGTCTCGTCGTTTTGTTATTATCCGTTTCAGAATATCGAGTCCAATTTCCTAACAAAAATGATGTCGTTATATCAGGACGATATGGCTGATCTGTTTGGCGAAGATAATTTCTATCCTTCAGATGATGACCGACCAAATACTGGTCAAACAGAAAGCAATGCTGAAAACCAACCTCAAGGTAACTATAAATCTGATAGAAACACAAACTCAAATTTGCGCTGATCATCCAAGCTGTTCATTAGATTAATAGAATATCAGTTTGTTTTAAAAAGGCAGTTTAAGTTAATTTTCGTCCCTAATAATACTTGTGTGTTCGTACGTTCTCTTAGGCGAGGAACAACCAGAGTCTAACGAGCAACAGTCAGCGAAGAAGGAAGCGAAAACGAAGCGTGTGGTGAAAAACCCGCAACCTAAATTGGATCCTGACAGGTATTTAAATAATTAAATCTTTCAGTTAATCAAGCAAAAGTACTTATGTGGATTGCATCTTTTATAGACTCTGTGGACCTCGAGGGATCTCTAAGATACCCGAGTTTTTTGCTGATGTAAAACTGAAGGGAAAGGGCCACGAGAAGGAGGATTTGGACCTCGTGCTGAAAAAGCTGGAACACTGGAGTCACAGACTTTTTCCAAAACTCCCCTTTGACGACTGTCTCGGTCGCATTGAGAAAATTGGAATTAAGAAATCAGTGCAGGTATAAATGATGCAACATCTTTTAAATGAGTTACACTGAAAACAATTTATAATTTGACTGTAGACCTATGTGAAAAAGATACGCATGGATATGATAGAAACGAGCGCGGAACACATCTCGGAAGAAGCCCCCAGCCCGCTCCCCGATAGTAGTGAGGATGTCTTTAACAGTCTGTTCCGCAGCGTTGGACCTTCGAGTGAAACAAATAATGACCTCGGCCTTCCAACGCCAGAGCAGCGGCAGAGAATGGAGGAAAACCGACGGAAGGCTGAAGAAAGAAAGCAAGCGCGGCAACAGCAGAAACTATCAACCAGGACAGGGGACATCAGTCAAGAGTCTAACGACGACAGCCGAAGCAATCCTGCTATTCGCTTCGGTGATAGCGCTGCAGCTGCCGAACCTGACGACGACCTCGTAGATATCGACAGTATGCTCGAGGAGTTCAACGACTAACACCCTCTGTCTTAACATCATGAATATATATGATCCCAAGTTTTTACTGTTTCATTGAATGAAGTCCCTTCTCCATGAACGAGATTACACGTGTTTTCAATTTCATGGTTAGATGGCGTTGCTGCTTGTTAAACAACGTTTACGCGCCATCCAGCAGTTCATTTGTTGTAGTTGTCGGCTGCTTTTTGTTGTCATTAAGAAAGGATATATCTGATTTCCACAAATTGTATTAAAAGGTTATACCTTGTAACCGCACAAGTGAAATTTCAACTATGGTAAGTTCAATTTGTACTGTTTTGATGCCAAGTAATAATATTACAACTTCTAAATTTCGATACATTTTATGACAGCCACGGGGTACCGCAGGTGCGTCTGGCGGTTCAGACATTCGCAAGTTTTTCACGTCAGTAACCCCGAAAACGGCCTCGAAACCGACTGAGAAGAAGGATGATGAAGAACCCATTGGCAAACTTAAGAAGAAGAAAGCCGTCGTCATCGACTCAGACTCTGACGAAGACCTGCATGGACCGTCCAAAAAGAAGGTTAAAACTTCTCCAGAGTCGGCGAAAAAACAGTCTCCTGCGACAAGTAAAGATGAGGGTAAATCCAAAGGGAAGACGGTTAAGGCTGAGCCAAAAAAGGAGAAAAGCTTAGCCGATGTCAAGTCGGTTTTTGGAGACGCTCCAATTTCCCGCAGCAAGGAGCCTAGAAAAGCGGCCAGAGCGGCCGTGAAGAAGGAGGACGTTCACGAAGACGACAACTTCTCCGCGGCGCTGAAAAGCCTCGACGGGGGACCTTCCCCAAAGAAACAGAAGAAGGAGAGCAGCAAGAGTGGCAGTAAGACGGCGAAAAAGGAGGTCAAAAGGGAGAGCGACTCTGACTTCAACCCACACGACGACGACGACTTTAAGGCCACGCTGGAGCAGTTGGAAACTTCAACAACTAAGAAGAAGCAACGCTCCTCACCGGCCAAGTTGACCAAGGTGAAAACGGCAGAAACCGCCCTGAAGGCGGATAAGAAGACCAAGACGCCAATGAAAATTGAAAAGGCAGACACTGGTGCCGTTAGCGATACTGCCGAGCCTGAGAAGAGTCATCCGGAAGCCGTCGATCCTCTCGAAAAGCGCAAACAGCAAGCGTCGAATTATGCCCGTTACTTGCAGTCGCACAAACAGGGTGCGAAGAACCCAGGATCGAAAACAATCCCTGAGGTATAACTAGAAGGCTAACATTGTAACAACCAAAGACTAATTTGCTTTTCAAATCTTTTTTTTATAGGGAAAAGAAGGCTGTCTGGCTAACCTGACGTTTGTCGTGACCGGGGTCCTCGAGTCGCTGCAGAGAGAGGAAGCAGAGGAGTTGGTCAAGAAATACGGAGGAAAAGCCACACACTCGGTCAGCTCTAGGACAAGTTACATTCTAGCTGGAGAAGAAGCGGGTCCTTCAAAACTCAGCAAAGTAACAATAGCTATCTAATAGGAAATTTAATGACTTATTCCTTATTTCACTTGTGTAAGTGACTTAACAGGGATTAAAAATATTAAATTTATTATGAAATAAATTGTTTTCAGGCGAAGGATTTAAAGATCCCGGTTATTAGCGAGGACGAATTCCTGCAGATGATAGCAACCCGTCCCGGGGCCGACTCTCACTCCAGCGGCGCCACACCGAAGAGTGCCGCACGCAAGAAGAAGTCCACCCCAGAGGTTCCTACCTCCCCCGTTAAGAAAGAAGAGGCTAAAGTTAAAGACAAAGTATGTTTCGATACCCATAACTGATTAATGCTTGTTCCAGGTTTAAGTACTTTTCCTAGTTCTACTACTGCTATTAATACGACTAACTAATCAGTTTAATGCTAACATTACTTTTAAAAATAACTTGTAACGTGTGCATCATATTCAATCAATTTACTCAATTACAACTAGTAGTTTTGGGTTTGTCGGGTATCGTCATATTCCTGTTCCGAGTATCGGCCATTCTTACTTGCTACTTGCGGGACGCCAAGTTTTGGATTCCTGTTCCCCCCGTTATTAGTATTGCTATGTCATTATACTTTGATTTTTAAAATTACAATTCATTTTACTATTCGAATGACTTTATAGTTAAACTAGTTTTATAAATATAATTCTCTAATATGTGATTATCCATGCAGACCGGCCAGGACAAGAAGCACAGCCCGCAGAAGAACGCCGCAGCCAGCAAAACTCCAGCCAAACCGACTTCGCCTCAGAAAACCTCGCAGCCTGACGTGAAGGCAACAGCCAACTCGTATCTGCCGTGGGTAGAGAAATATAAACCCACGGCACTGAAACAGATCATTGGTAATTTGCACAAACATTATCGCTGATTCCTTTGTCGCAAAATTTAAATTTTGCGAATTTCCCCTTGCGAAAAAATGAATAGGTCAGCAGGGCGACAGGAGTTGTATGAAGAAACTGGCCTACTGGTTAGAACACTGGGACCAGAATCACAGCGGTCACAAGAAGCTCACCAGACCCAGTAAGTCAAATATTTAAAAAAAAACTTGTTGAAATAAATACATTATTTAGTTGTTAGTTAAATAAATAGATCAGCATGTACTTATCTATATTTAAATGTATTTGTGTTTCAGTGATCAACATTATTTGGTATAACGTCAAAGTAATTAGATTGACAGGTTAATATTAACATTAGTTTATAAAAAATACTTGATATAACTAGGGGAAGACTAGCAAGTCTCTTTTACTAATGACGAGCTTTGGAAGGACTAAAGACATGGATTCATTAATACAGGTCCCTGGGCGAAGGATGACAATGGAGCCTTCTTCAAAGCAGCTTTACTCTCGGGTCCACCAGGGATAGGTTTGTTTCGTTATTCTTAACCGCTTACTTTTTTTTTCTCCCTGTAGATCTCAAGTTCTCGGTTATGTTTATTTTTATGTACTATTTATTTATTTATTTTATGTTTAATAGGGAAGACCACGACTGCTCATTTGGTCAGCAAGGAGCTAGGTTTCGATATCGTCGAAATGAACGCGTCGGATACCCGCTCGAAAAGGCTGCTGCAGGAGCACGTCTCGGAGCTGCTGTCGAGTCAGTCGTTGGCTTCGTACGCGCACGGCAGCAGCTCGATGAACGGCAAGAAACGCGTGCTGATCATGGATGAGGTGGACGGTATGGCCGGCAACGAAGACCGCGGCGGAGTCCAGGAGCTGATTAGCTTGATCAAAAAGTCGAAAATCCCCATCGTTTGCATCTGCAACGACCGCTCGCACCCGAAGATGCGCAGCCTGGTCAATTACTGCTTCGACCTGCGCTTTTCGAAACCGCGCGTCGAACAGATCCGCGGCACCATGCTCTCCATCTGCTACAAGGAAGGGATCAAAATCAAGCCCGAGGCCCTCGATGAGATTATTATCGGAGCCAATCAAGACGTCAGACAGATCCTCTCCCATCTCTCCGTACTGTCAGCCAAGGAGAAGACGCTCAGCTCTGAACAGGCCAAGCTGGAAGCGACCAGAAGCAAAAAAGACTTTAAGCTGGGACCCTGGGATGTGGTGCGCAAGGTGTTCTCCGCCGAGGATCACAAGACAATGAGTCTCCAGGACAAATCGAACCTGTTTTTCCAGGATTACAGCTTCGGCCCGCTTTTTGTCCAGGAGAACTACTTGCAGGTTCAACCGCATGCCGCCAAGGGTGACCGATTCAAAACCATGGACCTGATTAGCAAGTCGGCCGAGTCGATATCGCAGACGGACCTGATTGAACGGCTGGTACGCAGTCAGAACGCCTGGAGTTTACTGCCGGTCGAAGCCGTCTTTGCCAGCGTCGTTCCTGGAGAACTGATGAAGGGCCACTTTACCGGGCAGATTGTTTTCCCCAACTGGTTTGGCAAGAATTCCAAACAGGGTAATCGTTGGTTCAACTTTTTAATATGGATTTGTAACCATTCATGGTTATTTAACTTAAGTATTAAGTGTTTTACAATTTATTGATATATTTATTTAAGTTCAGTCAGACAGAAGTATTTCTGTGTCGTTTATTTGGTCTTATTTTTTAGTTTGTAATATTTTTTTGTTTGGATTGAATTTATTTATTTAGGGTTTTCGTTTTTATGTATTTTTTTTATTGGTTTGTAAATCCTGGTAAGCTGTCCTCCCTTCTCAACTGTTGCTTTTGTTTGTTTTTTTTCCTTTGCAGGCAAAATAGACCGTTTATTGCAGGAACTGCATCTGCATATGCGGCTGCGGATTTCAGCATCCAAGAGGGCTCTCAACATGGATTACCTGCCTTACGTTTTGAAAAGTATCATCAGCCCGCTTCGCCATGAAGGGGTCGACGGCGCCGCTGAAGCAGTCAAGGCCATGGACAGTTACGACCTGGTCAGAGAGGATCTCGACTCGCTGCTCGAAGTTTCCAAGTGGGACGACAAGGCTGACCCTATGGCGGGTAAACTTTGCTCAACATTTATGTTGAAATAATACACAACTGATTCTCTTCATAGGTGTCGATGGTAAAGTCAAAGCGGCTTTCACGCGTCTCTACAACAAAGAAGCCCATCTGACGCCGTATTCCACCGGAGCGATGACCTCCCGCGGAAGGGGCAGGGCGTCCGCACCGGAACTGGAGGGACTGGACGAGGAAGACGGGGTCGATGACGAAGACAACGACGAGGAGGATGACGATATCGAACACGACGCCATGATTAAAGTTAAAAAATCCAAGGGGCGTGGTTCAGCAGCACCGAAAGAGGGCGTGGCCACCAGTAGCAGGGGCGGCGCCAGAGGGAGAGGACGGGGACGGGGTGGGAAGAAGTAAACCAGTGGGGGAGGAGGAGGAGGAAGGCGAATAGCCCCGTTGTAAGCCTAGTATTACGAGGATTTCGGGTATTTACAACACTGAGAGAAAGGCGGCATGGGGCGGGTTATATTGAATATTTAATGAAGCACTGGGGCTCTTGATCTAATGGAACGCAGATGGCCAGTCGGGGCATTAATTACTCTACAAGGATTGGCGCTGTATTTCGGTCTGCGTGATTATTCCACCCAAATCTTAATAATGGTTTGCTTATTACCACACAATCTATTGGATCTTCTTTTTCTCTCTGTTTTGTTTAACTGGATCCAACTTTTCACCCGTTTGTTAGTTTTTGTTAAAATCAAACACTTCTGGCGGATTGGGTTCAGCGCACCTGGAGTTTGGACCTGTTCACTATTCGATTTTTCCGCTTGAACAAAAGGCAGGGGAAAAAAGAGGAATTAAATTACGTTTGTTTGTTTTTTCCCCAAGGGGGGGAGGGGGTTGATGTACTCGATAAAACCAGGGTGGGGCCCGTTTAGGACATGGAGGCACGCGTTGGCCGGGGTTTTAATGGTTTTTATCATGCGTGAGTGAAAGTGGATGTCTTTTTGAAAACCTGCTATGTGACCCGGCTGTTTCCTCGATTTTTTTAAAAGAGAGAAAATCAATTTTACCCGTTTTTTAGGTCCTTTACACTTTGCGTGAAGGAGACTGTAATTCTGTGGGAGATTCCATGCACCCCTTACCTGAGAAATCAATAAACTTAATGGAGAATTACACTTTCATTTCTTTTTATGTGTTGTTGGGTGTTGTGTTGGCCGTTTTGCGAGGCGCTAGGTGGTAGTATAGAGACCAAATCAATGCTGCTCTTGTTTCATGACGGATCATAAATGTTAAAATGTAATCCTTAAGTTCTATCCTTGTTTGGGTTGTATTCGTATAGCCTTTATCATGTCCGTGCAAGTCTGTTAAAAGTGACAAGTGACATGCGTGCTACTTTACAGAAGTCTCGGGGACAGTGCGACTGAAACACAAGTTGAATTCCAGTTTGACCAAACGGTGCCAAGATCTACTGTGCAGTCTGTAGAGCACAACAGGGGATTCTTGCTGTGTTAAACTCGTATGCTGATTGCTCTTGTAGGTTAAAAAGATATAACAACGCAAAAAATACCACATGTAGGGCTGGTAGTGCTGAATGAATCTGGAAAGTTTCGTTTCGATTGGTGCGTTAGTTTCCCCCCAATGAAATCCTAAAGTCTAGAAAGATGAATCAATGATTCGTGTTTGTGATAACTAAGCTGAGGACATTCCAGTTAAATATTATCATGATAACGAATCACAGTAACAATAAAGTTACGACAATATCATGACTTTATTCCGACATTTTTATGACAAATCATCACAAGTTAATACTATAAAATACATAGTTAAAATCACCGTATACAATAAGTTATAATAAACTACGTTATGACAATTGTTGTTACAACTTCATATTCCAACATATATTGATCTGTGGAATACATCGTTCAATGCTATTGATGCTCCTGTCGAGATAAAGTTGAGGCTGCTATGAAGCTGTTAACTGATTGTTTGACAGGAAACGCCAGTCTTTGGGTCGGGAAATGGTGGGCGCAGAGGACGGTGTATAACCGTGCTGATTATATTCTTTGGCTGGCGGCGCCTGTTTTGGTTTGGTTTTGAACGCTGCGCCTCCCTGCCCCTGCCTAGGGTTTGAACAGTACAGCAAAGAGCCGGTGTACGCGTTTATCGGTGGACGTGTTGACAGTTAATGTCAAGATGGGCTGCTCAGCTTAGTAACAATGTGTAGATGAAGGATACTGTAATGGTGCACGGGCGCGGCCGACATTAATTTCCGCCGCTTTCATGTGACGTATCTCGCCATGCCAGCATCCCCCTCTCCCATACGGCACACACAACAATCAGACTCTGCCCTAAATGCCTCGTGTTATTTGTTGCTGCGCATATGGGGCTCAAAGGGGCTCACCCATAGAAACAAGGTAGTACCTCCTCGACCCCCTCCTCCCCCTCCTCCTCCCTCCTCCCCCCTCCCACTCACAAATTACATTGTGCTGTAACTTCTCCACCCGCACACACACGTATATTACGCAGACATATCAAATTAAATGGCAATTTCGCACGTGCAGTGCCACTCTTCTTAAGCCCCTTGTCTGTCCCGACTCTGCGAGAGGTCATGTGACGGTGTTTACTGATATTCGTATCGATATTGATATTAGTACTCGTACTGGTCCTTGATATTGGTGTTGATATTGATATTGCATTGATGTTGTTGATGTTGGCACTGATATTCAATTTGATGTTGATGTTGATGTGATATTGTTGTAGATACTAGTATTGATATTACTTTGATTTTGATACTTATTTTGGAATTGATGTGGCATTGAGATTGAAACCAGTATCAATTGGTAACCAATCGATATTGATATTCATATTCATATTCGTATTCATATTAATATTAGTGCTCGTACTGGTCTTGATATTGAAGTTGATATTGATATTACATTAATATGACATTGATGTTGATGTTGACCTTGATATTGATTGAGTATTGATGTTGATATGATATTGATGTAGATACTAATATTGATATTGCTTTGATTCTGATACTCGCTTTGCTATTGATATGGCATTGATATTGATACCAGTATCACTTGGTTACCAGTTGGTATTGGTACTGATATTGATATCAGTAGCAATTGGCTACCAATTGATTTGACATTTTGGCATTGACATTGATGTTGATATTGATACTGCACTGATATGACATTGGTGCTGATGTAATATTGATATTGATATCACAGTATCAACTGGTTATCGGTTGGTATTGGTATCGATATTGATATTTTATTGATAAGACGTTTTAGTGCTGAAATTGATATTGCATTGATAATGATACCACAGTATCAATTGATTACCAGTTGGCATTGGTACTGATATTGATGTTGATATTGATATTGCATTGATATAACATTGATGTTGACATTGATGTAGATTTTGATGTTGATATGATACTGACGTAGATACTAATATCGATATTACTTTGATTTGACACTCAATTTGGTACTGATACCAAGTATCACTTGGTTACCAGTTGGTATTGGTATTGATATGATACATATTTTAGTGTTGAAATTGATATTGCGTTGATACTATTTGTATTGCTTTAATGAATTACATAAAGCATTACCTCTAACGCTATTCCATCTGCACAGCGCAACTGTAATACGTCTGAATTTACACGTTTATTTAACCAAAGGAAAAGGGATCAACTTCTACGTCAACAACAAGACCCGTCACGGTTGAACAACAAAACCCTCAAGCTGCAAGAATTCAGTTATAGTTTCGTACTTCGCTGACTCCGACTCTGTTGCACAATGTCACTTTCACAGCAAAACAGTCAGTTCAACTCGAACTGGAACGAAGAAATGGCACTTGGTTTAAGTTAACCACTTAGTACCATGATTTTACATTCAAGAAAGTCATGTCCATCGCTGCGCCTGTAGTAGTGATGTCAAC
>JAIQCU010000597.1:0-41588 GCA_022114935.1 Leptestheria dahalacensis | reverse complement strand
AAGAAAGACCCCCCTCCCCTTTTTGCTTTTGACGTGCATCCGGCATTATAAGCAAAAGCGGCTGGTAGAAGTTGAGACATACTTGTTTTTATCATTTTTCCTCATTTTTATTATTTTCTTCTTAATTTGCAAAGAAGGAACGAATGCGACCTAGAAATTTCTGTCATGAATACACACGCTTATTTTTCAACTGCTTCTGGCTTTTCACCGTCGTTCTGGATATCATCAATGCAGAAGGTTTTCAACGACCCCCTGTCGACGTTGCAAATATATATATATATATATATATACACTCCAAGCTGTTGAATAGACCCTTGCGTAACAAAGCGTTAGCATCTTAGTAGGACACTGACTCTTGTTTTATTCATTTCTTATTGCACAGTTATGGTAGATCTTGTATCTAAGGTGGTATACACACTTGTTAATGTTTCTATTCTGAAAGTTGCTTTCATAGATTATTGTTGCTACGGTTACTAAGTTGCTGAAATGGGGGATTGAATAGGAAGTTGGCTGTTAAAGTCTATATGTGGTAATCTATTGCTGAAGTATCGATTCTAGACTGAAATTGGTGGGTCCCATGCAGGTAAAGTAAACTACTATGATAATGTCGGAATTATCGAGATTGTTAAATTTATTAGTTTTATCATGTTTCTGACAACATTATGTTCATTTAAAAGTACGTGATTNCACACTTGTTAATGTTTCTATTCTGAAAGTTGCTTTCATAGATTATTGTTGCTACGGTTACTAAGTTGCTGAAATGGGGGATTGAATAGGAAGTTGGCTGTTAAAGTCTATATGTGGCAATCTATTGCTGAAGTATCGATTCTAGACTGAAATTGGTGGGTCCCATGCAGGTAAAGTAAACTACTATGATAATGTCGGAAATATCGAGATTGTTAAACTTATTAGTTTTATCATGTTTCTGACAACATTATGTTCATTTAAAAGTACGTGATTTGGTTCATTCAGCATCTGTTAACGCTGCGGTCAGGGTGTCATGCCACTGAACTTCACGTCCTTGACTTTTCTAACTTTCTTACGCCACTTCACACTATTATATTGCATTTTATGTACAAGTACATCTTTTCAAATTAAACCACCATGGATGCTAAGATTAATAACTATTAAATGACTTTAACTTTATATAATTATATACATGGTATGTGCATCTGTATAATGTGATTCTATCACAAGAGAAATAACCGGATATGATAAATAACTGCAAGCCAATATTCCCCGCGTAAAATTACCCTGGGGACATAAAAAGGTCAACTGCATTGTGCAATTTGAACCTACAGACAGAGGAATCTCCTGCTGACCGACATTCTTAAGAGTATACGAAAGCAAATTAAAAATTAAAAGTAAAATAAGCCATGTCTGTGGAAAATCCAAAGAAGATTACACTTAATTTATAAAATAAAGCCGCACGAACGTATCAAAAGAATATACAAGGGATAATTAGAGATTATTTACAATTTTCACGCTGGTGTATTATACAAAGAGCACTGAACATAGATCGAGCTTCTGCAGCATATACGCAACCTGTGTCAGGACACACTTTTTAACCCTTAATCGAGTTACTTTACATTATTGGATGAAAACTTAGGGTGATAAGACTTGATGGTATAAAGTACACGCAATTACGCATAGATTGAAGGGGTGAAGGTCACATATAGAGCCTGGGTTATAAACTATACAGCTATATAGCTTGCGGCTAATGGAAATAGCAAAAATGCACGGATTGTAAATCTTCTGGGACAATTTGCAAGCTCGGGGTTCATTCATGCATGTTACATGTGGATGGGGTACAAGTATGAACTAAGTTATGTACTTGCATGGTTTTCAAGTGTCAGTTAAGGAGCGTCAATTCAAACATGAGTATTGTATACTAGTAAAAGCAATCGCTAAAACTGTGTGAAAACTTACATTTACTTTAGATTATAGTTATCCGTAAGATGATAATGCATCAAGTAAGCTTTTATCGGTTTAAAGATAAAATATGCGGTATGTGATGTAAATCTGGCAGCACTTACACGATACTTAAGTTACATAAAAACTATGTCGTATAATTTTCGCACTTGTATACTAGTAAAGTGCAAGTTTTAGGCTAACAGAGCTATATTTACTTATAAATGAATGTTATATATGAATAGTCAAAGGTATTAATGAACATATATATAATAAGTTTGTATATATTGTCAATGAATATTATTTATACCTTTGGAATTAACTAGGTAATTAATTATGATCGCAAGTACGGAAATTAAACGTGTTATCTAGAAGTTACGAATGAGCTTTTTGAACGTTTGTCACGCCCTCTATGAATCTTAGTTAACACTGAATTGTTTAAATGATTTTTTATTCAAAAACATTAAATCAGTTCAAATTAACGTAACTTATGTCAGATTATAAAAATTCTAGAGGATAAATTGTATATTATGATTTATAATCGATTTAGTAATCGGTGCGAGTACAGTTAGCGAGTACTCGAGATTCGGCACGCTGCATAATTCCTCTGGTCTCAATCCTCCATCTTGATTTCGTCGTTCGTCTGCTGCCCAGATCCCCATATCGGTAAGTTAAGCTGTAACCATTTTTGTAATACAATTATCCCTGTAATTAATGAAACTTTGTTGATTGTTTTAGCTACCAACAATGGCCGGAGATGCTCACGTTGATCAAAGCCAGTTCAAGGGACTGAGCAGATACTTCAATGGTTCAACCGTGCGCGGCCGAGCCAATGTAATTTACCACTTATTCCATGTTTAATTGCCACATATTCCTAAACGTATGACGTTTAATAGGTTGCTCTCGCCACTTACGGTACCATCGGTCTCATCGTCCTGTACTTCAAGCTGAAGCCCTCGAAGAAGTGAGACGGCTGCACATCTCTGTGGGAACAGCGGGAGACCCTAGTTAGAAGGCTGATTTGTACCAACACTGTAAACCATATATGACTTCGTGCAGACGGGCAGCGGAGTGGCTGTACGTGAAACATAGTTGAAAAGGAAATTTCAAAATATACAAAATACCAGTCCATCTTTCATCATGTCAATTCGCTATATGATTATTCTATTTATTTCAATGAAAAGATACGGGGTTGACACTTAACTGTAATAACCAATCATAATTGATATCACAAGCAGAGGGATGATTGACTGAATACATACATGCAGCGCAAACTCCATTTTATATCTACCCGAGCTTTCAAAATGATTCCGATTATCGTTAAATTTTCTTATAATATCTATTGTTTAAAACCTCGCGAAAATTTTTAATAAGTGTAACTTACATCAAGTGTGAAAAAAGGAGATCCTTACAGGATAGTAATCGTATACGGTAATCGAAAACCGGTTACCGATTACTGCGGGTCGGCTACAGAGAAACAACTCTTTGAACACTTGTTCCTTGTTGTTTCTCGCTGTTGTTTAACCCGTCGAAAAGCACAAGAAAATGTACGTTGTTTTTTTCTTGACAGCTAAGTATACCGTAAAATTATTGTCTGTCAAATTCAAGTGATTTTTAATAAAGGGGAGTCATTATTAGAGAGACATTTCTTTTTACGTTATATTTTTCTGTCAGTATCTGTATAGTGACTTGTCATTGTCCCATATAATAATAATATCATTCAGTTAACGTAATGATGATACAGTAATCAATATCTGAAATAAATTTATTAATAGTAGATTGGAAATGGAGTTTTCTGAGAAAGAATTCCCACTCGAGCATCTCTTGCCGAAGAAAGAAACTGGAGCAGCTTCGTTTTTAACCAAGTACCCCGAGTGTGATGGCAGGGGTACAGTCATTGCTATTCTGGACTCTGGTGTGGATCCGCTTGCTCCAGGACTGCAGGTAATATCTGAAATGTTAACTTTACTCGTGGTATTCAATTCCACAATCTGTTCAGGTCACCAGTGATGGAAAGAGGAAAATCGTTGATCGGATTGACGGAAGTGGAGCGGGAGATGTCGTCACCTCGACGGTTGTCCAAGCTGTCGATAGGGAAATCACTGGATTAAGTGGGAGGAAACTAAAAGTATAACTTTAGCTTTTGCTATATTCTGTCTGTAATTAAACTTAATGTGTATTTAGATTCCTGAGTTTTGGCATAACCCGAGTGGCGAGTACCACGTCGGACTGAAGAACCTGTACGACCTGTTCCCGCAGAACCTGAAAAGCAGGCGAGTGAAGGAAAAGAAAGAGGCGAGTTGGGACCCCAGCCATAAAGAAGTTATGGCCGAATCGGTAAAAAAGCAGCAGGCGTTTGAAACTGCAAACCCAAGTCCTACGGGGAATGACAGGTTTATCAAGGAGGACCTGGATGCTCAAGTAGATCACCTGAACTCACTGGAAAAGAATTATGATGATGTCGGACCCGCTATGGACTGTATCGTCTTTCACGATGGAAGTTCTTGGAAGTAAGTTACCTTTAATATACGGTTAAATATAATGATTTTTGGGTATGTAACGTAAATTTAATGTAAACGTTAAAGGTTTCCTAATATTGGTATGGACTTAAATCTAATTCTCAAATAATACCCTTTATAGTTAATCAGTTAAGCAAGTTATATGAATGAGACTGAATCACTTATGTAATTCTCCATTGTTACTTTCTCCAGAGCGTGCATCGATACGTCGTTCCAGGGTGACCTCGCTTCGTGCAAAGTCCTCGGTATCTACAGGGATACGCACGACTTGGGAACTTTTGGCGAGAAAGATCAACTGTGCTACAGCGTCAATATTCACGAGGAGGGAAACCTGTTGGAAATTGTTACTGTTTGCTGTAATTACGCCGTTGATTCAAAAGTTGAAAAAAAATGAATGTTTTTTTTTTATTTACTGTAGCTGCCCATGGAACCCACGTCGCCTCGATTGCTGCTGCTTGCTTCCCCGATGAACCTGAGAGGAATGGACTGGCACCCGGAGCGCAGATAATTTCTATCACCATAGGTTATTTTTTAACTGAGAGAACTATGCATTAAGCCAACTCTTAGGTTTACTGCATCTTGATATATATATATATATATAATATATTGATATATAAGTATTAAGTGCAGCAATGGACGATAAACTTGTAAGTAATATAACTATAATATTCATACAATATATCGTTTGCATGTTTTTGTAGATTTAAAATATAATACTATTAATGATACTAAGCATTTTAGCCACTGAGAATCTTTTATGAATATCTGTATTATAAAATCTTGGTTAATACTAGCCATTATAATTAATACCATCATTAATTATAAAAACGGAAAAATTAGAATTTGTCAGCAGTCTGGAATAAAATACGTACAGTGCAAACTTGTAAATATTTGAACAGTTTTCTTTTATAAATCTCTTTTGTAGCTGACAATACTGAGCGTTTTCGGAATTCCAGGATCGCTTATTAATCGAAATAGTTTATATTAGATTTGCTAATTATAGGAGAAAGATCAGTGTTTAACTGCAGTATGCAACGATATATGTACAAACCGATAGATAATATAAAAACATCTAAATTCAATATTTTTTCTGTAGCTGGCAATATAAGCCCCTTGGTGATTTAGGATCATCAGTTTGTTGTGCTTTACAATAACGAAATGTGATTAATGTAAATGATAATGACAGAAAGATTGCAATTTAAGTGTAGTTTGGAACAAGATAAGTACACAAATCTGTAAAATACCAATAACAGTTCTATGACATAAGACCGAAGCACTTTATATTCAGGATCGTATGTTAAAAGAATCTCTCCTAACCGTAATATGCTTTTATCCAGGTGATAATCGTCTGGGCTCCATGGAAACGGGTACAGCCCTCGTGCGCGCCATGATCTACCTCATGAAGCAGGAACACTTCAAAGTGGACGTCATCAACATGAGTTATGGGGAGCACGCTAATTGGACCCATGCAGGGTATCATAGAAACAGTTTATTTGTGGAAGATATTTTCTATTGCTTAGTCAAACTAGTATTTCAAGCAGCTAGAAACTAGAGCTCAAAATTTGTGATCTCGATAGACGTATCGGCGACTTGATGGGAGAAGTCATCAACAAGTACGGCATTACCTGGGTGTGCTCTGCCGGTAACCACGGACCGGCCCTGTCGTCGGTGAATACACCGCCCTGCGTCAGCACCAATTCCGTCATCGGAGTAGGCGCCTACGTGAGTCCTGAAATGATGGCTGCTGAATATTCTTTGAGGGAAAAGCTGCCGGGCACCCTCTATACTTGGTCATCGAGAGGTAATAATATTAAGAAGTTCCAAATTTGATACAAATTGTAGTTATATAACTAATTGAATTATAAAATAACGTAATGAAATTAATATAAATATATAACACCCCTTCGAGAAATTCCATTTTTATTTTGAAATTTCTTTGAAAAAATGTTGATTTCTTATTTGTTTAGGTCCATCTGTGGATGGCGATCTCGGAGTCTCCATATGCGCTCCAGGAGGAGCCATCACTTCGGTTCCGAATTTCTACCTTCGAGGATCTCAGTTGATGAATGGTACCAGCATGGCGGCTCCTCACGCTACCGGCTGCATTTGTAAGCAAACACCATGATTCGCCTTATTGAATAGTATACAGTAGAGTAATCAAATTATTTAAATTACTATAATTAAATAATATAAATAAATTTTGCCCTTTTACATCACCAAGCGTTACTGATGTCCGGTCTGAAGGCAAAGAAAGCGTCTTGGTCTCCGTTTAGCATCAAGCGGGCTGTGGAGAACACGGCTTTCAAAGTCGATAACATGGACGTCTTTTCTCAGGGACATGGCCTGCTACAGGTAAACTTTGTACACCGAACATAACTTGCCTCTTTAAAAAAAAATGACGGAAATCGTACCAAGTAGTTTTAACTAATCGTTTTATAGATAATTAGCGAACTACGGTAATTTCCATCAGGTTAATTTCTACGATGGACATTAGGAGATGCATTTCTGATTTATTATTGCAGGTCGAACGAGCTTTCGACCACTTGACATCCCACGGCTGTACCATGGAGCGCGACGTACGCTTCCAGGTGACCGTCAAGGCGGACATTGGCAGCAAAGGCATCTACATCAGGGACACGGCCGCATTGCAGAAGGAGCAAGAGTTTACCGTAACTGTGGAGCCGTACTTTCTCAACAATACCGAGGCGAAATGCGAAGGAAAGATCGACTTTGATCTGCGTTTAGCGCTCACCTGCGATGCCTCGTGGGTGAAGATACCCAAGTACTGGGATCTCATGTTCATGGCCAGGGATTTCGTGGTCAAAGTGGACTTTGCTGGGCTACCCCCTGGAGCGCATGTCGCTTTGTAATCAATTGTTTTTTTAGGCTTTTTAAATTACGTTTAATATCGAAATATTATAATAATACGAATAAAGTTTAAAGTCGAATTGACTGCAGTATGTTTTACTTGTATAGTTTGGTATATTAGTATTATCTGTAATGCTTATACTTAGTGTTATCAGTACGATTACTGTGTATTCAGTTAATGGTTTAAAAAAGTTTTTATTTGACTTGGCTGGTTTAATTGATGTACAGACAATTGTTTGACCTGACATCAATGTGATAATCCTTTTGGTGATAGGCTTAGTATTAGTAATAGTAACAAGTAAAAAACTAGCAACTTTAGAATCTACTAATATTATGAGCAGTTGTTTTATTGCAGTTGTCATATGTCTGGTATAATATTAGTTAAAAAATTAATGTTGCACTATTAATAACTAATTGGTTAACTAATAGATTAATCGTTCTAATTACTAAGTAATAATAAGTGTTCTACAAAATGTGTAATTTCCGTCGTATCGCCGTTTTCTTTCATTAAATCATCTAAATGTTGCTTTAAATTTAGCTGTAATCTAATTATCGTTATATTACCCAAGGGTATGTTCTTTTATTAATGTTTCTGTTTTCTTTAACAGTGTAAGAGCGTATGACGTTAGCTGCGTCGAGAAAGGACCCGTTTTTGAAGTCCCTGTGACCGTTATCATCCCAGAAACAGTTCATCCGTCTGCACTGAGCTGGAAGAACCAAAGCTTCCGGCCGGGTGACATCCAGCGCAAGTTTATCCGCGTTCCGGACGATGCCACTCTAGCAGGTTTAACTACTTTTATTGAAATTAACTCGGTCAATTTTGAGTAAATAACTTGCTGTATTTACCATTGCATTGTTAAAATTTCTGCTTGGCGTCGTTGCAGTACTTCGGTTCAGTCTGGATTCCAGAGAATACGAGAAAAACGACGCCCGTTTCGTGGTTCACGCGGTCCAGCTTTTGCCGCAGTACGCGAGCACGACGGCCGAGTATTACAAATTCTTTAACATGAAGGAGGAAGGAACTGGCACTCAAGCGTTCAAAGTTAAGGTAAATTACGGAAGAATTACAACAAGTCGGAAGCTAGGTCTAGGTAGATAGAGGAATAGGTAAATAGGTAGGTATAGATGGATGGATAGATGGATGGATAGATAGATGGATAGATATATGGATAGATGGATAGATAGATGGATGGATAGATGGATGGATAGGTGGATGGATAGATGGATGGAATAGATGGATGGATAGATGGATGGATAGATGGATGGATAGATGGAGAGAGAGATGGCTAGATGGAGAGAGATGGATCGGTAGGTAGACAGGTAGATAGTAAAATAGATAATGAGATAGATAGATAAATTGATAGGTAGATAGATAGTTAGATAGATAGATAGATAGATAGATAGATAGATAGATAGATAGATAGATAGATAGATAGATAGATAGATAGATATAGATAATTAAATGGATATGTAGATCGACAAACAGACAAATAGATTAATGGATAGATAGGCAGAGAAGATAGATAGGTAGGTAATTAGATGAATGGGTTGATAAAAGGATCCACAAATAGATAAATTGACAGGTATGTTGATAGACAGACAGACAGATAAATAAATAAATGGATAGATAGGCAGGTAGAAAGATAGATAGATAGATAAATAGATAGATGGATAATTAGATAGATAGACACATACACAGATTGACAGATAGATAGAGTAGACAGGACTGAATCTAGTGGCAAATTGAACACAGGGCACTATCAACTACTTCAGATACCCACGTTATGACTACCTAGTAGTTAAATAACCATGTCATTAACGGTCTTTAAGAATGACAAAGGATAGCACTATTACTTAATGAAGCAGAGGTAACATTTCCTTAATTTGCACATCCATCTTGAGTTTTTCTTCTTGTCTACCAATCGTTACTAAGGAATATAATTACATTTACAACAGCAGACGGTTAAAAGGATTATTATTTTTAAAAATTAATAAACTGTTATAACTGAAATGAGAATTCCAAAAAAACTAAAACTGGAAACAAATAAACAAATTGACAGGGAGGCCGCGTCATGGAGCTGGTCATCGCCAAATGGTGGGCCGGGCTAGGTTACGTGCAGTTGTCATATTCGTTGACTTTCCGAGGCGTCAAACCGGCCGCTGAAAACCACAGCATGCACGCTGGACAGGGCGTCTACCGGCTGGACGTGTGCTCCGCACTGGGCAGTGAAGAAGTCGCACCTGCCATAACACTCAAGCAACAAGTGCAACCGCTTAGACCGACCGAGTACAAAATTGTCCCTCTGGGTGAGCGCGACGTCATACCACCTGGAAGACACGTATACGAACTGCAGCTAACTTACAATTTTTCCGTGGCCAAATCGACGGAAGTGTCACCCAATTGGTAATTTAAGTTAACTTGATATGTGTTTATTATGCTTGACTAGTCATTATATCTAATATGTATTTAATTCAAGGGATTTTCTGCTGAACTTTTTTAAATTTTGTTAACCTAATTTTTGTGTAGTAATAATTATGCCATCTAAGTTTAATTTTTTACAGTCTATTTTGACATTTTGTACCCGAAATTCTAATTCTTGTTCCCGTATACTGTTATTAATTCAACTGTAAAATTTTATGAATGAATTTGAACATAAATTGATGAAAATTTTTTTTAACGTATAGTGCAACTCTGAGCGAACTCTTGTACGAGTCGGAATTTGAAGCCCAACTGTGGATGCTCTTTGACTCCAACAAGCAGCACTTGTGCACAGGAGATGCCTACGCGTCAAAGGTACCTTAATTAAGCAATTAAAAAAATTAAACGTACAATAAAAAAGCAGGTTCAAGTTAAAAAATTAGTGTATAATAAAAAAATTCGAACGATGTGAACATTATAAACTCTCTACGGGTACAATTTATGAAACTTAATTTCTGTAATGTCTAGTATTCGGTCAAACTGGAAAAAGGAGACTACGTTCTCCGCATGCACGTCCGCCACGAGAAAAAGGAGCTGCTGGACAAACTCGTCGACGTTCCAGTACTCTTGTTCCAGAAACTCGGTTCCACCCTGTCGCTGGATGTTTATAGGACCCATACTCAAGCACTGACGCTCAGTAAAAAGATGTCGTCGTTAAACCTGGCTCAGGGAGTTGTTACGCCGCTCTATGTTGCTCCGTTACCTAGTGACAAGTGAGTATTATAACAAAAACCGTCCATTAGCATAGTTTGTTACGTTGGAATGTAATGCTTAATAATAATAATAATAATAACAGCATGCATATATATTAAATCCTGATAATTACATATATTTTAAATATATGATGTATAAATAAAAATGACAGAAACAATACATTTAACATCAATATTCACATGACAAAATCAGAGAAATACCAACATGTTTTCGTACGATTAAGTAAGATTTCCAAAACAGTTTTGATTACATCTCACGTCACTTATAACGTATTTAGTTGGTACTGTAATTATCTTTAACCACTCTTATACTTACACCGAAGATCAGTATGGTTTTGGTTTCATTGCTGGTATAGATTCTTACATTTGCCCTCCTTATCCCAGGTTTCCAAAAACAGTAGTTCCAGGACAATACTTTACTGGAACGATAACCTACGCTAAGGACGAGTTGCTTAAGAAAGTGGTAAGAACTAGATAACACGGAACCATTTCCACATTTTAAATTCTGCAAAACTTGATTAATTACTAATGAAATTGAATTGGTAGAATTCCTACAATTTCTGTTACCACTTGGTGGAGGCTCCCAAGAAGAACAACAACAACAATGGCAAGTCGGACGGCAAGGAGAAGGAGAACGAAAACAAAGACAAGGAGAAAAGCAAAGAGGAAGAATATCAGGAAGCCGTTAGGGACTTGAAAGTCGTTGCCTTGCTCAAACTCGGTACTCTTTTAATGTATTTTTAATTGGTTTTTTCATTTGTCTGACGTTTGTGTTGTCCTTCTTTTCTTTTCCCTACTCTTTTATATGTTTTGACGCAGATGTGAACGGCTCGGGGAAAGCTCTCTACGATGAACTGCGTTCCAGTTACCCGGATTTCTTACCGGTTCACGTCACCTGGCTCCAGGCCCTGGATCAGAGCAAAGAACGAACGCTGAAAGAGATCATCGCCATTGCTGATTTGATTCTGAGCAAGATCGACACGGCAGAGTTACTCGCCTACTACGGTATCAAAGCGGACGTTAGAACGGATGCCAGCAAAATTAAAAGGTTCTAAATGATATTATCTATTAATATATTTAATTATTATCGTTAACTCTTATTGATTCATTATTACAAAAAAATAATAGTTATTGTCTCCATATCTACTTTAATTAATTTTTTTTAATTGACTGGAAGTTTAAGTTGAAGTTGTATTTTATGCAGTCGAATGGAAAAACAGAAAGGATATCTGCTGGAAGCCTTGTCCAAGAAGGGAGTAGCTCTGTGCGAGTTGTATAACCAGCCTGGAACTAAGGATGTTACCATCGAGGACATCGTCACTGTCTACAGCGAAATAGTCAAATTCATCGAGCCTGCAGATAGCAAGGTTACTTTTGAAGAATAGTTTTGTGTAGCGGTGAAAACGTGAGTCAAATAGCCTTTTGTCTTTTGTGTTGGTGTCTCGGTGCAGGTGGTGAAATTCAGCATCCAAGCGGCTGTCGCTCAGGGGCATTACGGCCGAGCGCTTCGCTGGCTCACCAAACAGCTGGAGGAGAAACCATCCAAGGAAATGGAAGAGAGAAAGATCGATTTATACACTCGTTTAGGATGGGCACATTGCGTGCGTTATGTCAGCGAAAGTCTTCCGGTGAAGTATCCGCCAGGCTTCCGGCCTTTTTAAGACGACAGAACATCCAACTAGCTGGAATAATTGTTCTTGCGAAAATACAAAATTGACAGTTTTTGCTGAAAGATATCCGTCGTTTTTTTTCTGTTTTTCTTTATTTCATTTGATTTTCAGCACAGTAGAGCAAGTAGGCCGTTTCCTGTTTATCAAATGCATGCTTTAGCAAACCTTAATCAAATCCTATAGACGACATAGAATTCGTGGGTTTATTGCAATTAACTTTGATGTTATAGACAAAGTAAGCGAAATTTGAAAAGTAACATTAAATAGCTCAATCTAGAAGTATCCAATAGATTCTTATCAGGCAGTTATGGGAAATGTGCTATTACGCGTCACAAACTTCTTGTTCATTGTTTTTTTAAACGTAAACTTGTTACGATGGTATCTGCATTTCCGCATGACGAAGCGGGCATTGGTTCCTTGGTTCAATTTTATCTGCGAAAGTTACAGTGTAATGCGGTGCAAGAGTTTAAATGAGGAATTCCTTTTTGCTGATTGGTGGTTCGATAGTTTGAATTTCGCGCCGGAACTCACGTGAGCGGGCGTTGTCGAGATCGGAACTGAGTAGCTCGTCCGGCGTCAGCGGGCGGAAACAAAGCAAGTGAGAGAAATTACCCACAGACGTCCGTTTCAGTTTTAAAGTTATTGCGGCATGCTGGAAAGTTACTTTGGTTAATGAGTAATCGCTTCCGTTTCCACGTGTCGCTGGCTGTATGCATTTTGAAGCGTCCGCCATCTTGACGGAACGGCAGTCAGCTGAGATCATGTTCTTTCCATATGCAATAATGGCAATATTTCCTTCGTAAATTCTATTGCTATATTGTAATTTAACATGGAAAGATTACGTTCTTATGGTTTCTTACAGGTTTGTGTAACCAAACTAGTGATATCGTATCAGTGAAAGTTGATTTATTTGTGTAGGAAGCCTAAGAGCCTTATCCAAGAGTTACGTGACGTTCAAAATATCGCGTAAGGCAGCCAAAATAAAAGCGGCTTTTACATTATAGGCCATTGGAGTCAAGCGAAAATAAAAGCGGCTATTACCATGTTCGATGGAATGCCAGGTACCATGAAAATACGCCAGCGGCTATTTAGCAAAACTTCTTCACAGTTGAAAGTGAAACTGCCAGTCTGCCATATTCTTTCGTGCAACAAAGAAACCTCCTTTGTTGTTTAATATCAAAGGACGTGCAAGTTTAAAATTCAAGCGGGGATATTCTTTTGATTTTCAGTTGGACAGAGAGAGAGAGATCTGTTGAACCAATTACGTTCGAGAGAGACCCATCCCCCCTTAACGAAAGGTGCACATGTGAATTGATGACAGTTGGGCGCCGGTCGTGGTCGCGTCAAGACCGTACTTGCCCGTCTAGCTGCGGCGCTGCCAAATTCCCTCTTGTGTTTTTCTTATGCGGACCGCGGCGAAACTATTATGATCAATCACGAAGAAATAGGGCGTGGTGATTTCGTCCTCCTCGACGAGATCAATCTAGAGGGGTTTATACGGAATTTACGTGTCAGGTAAGATTTTCCACCGCCTGAACAGTCGAGATAAACTTTTCTGACAAAGTCCAGGACTGTTTTTTTTAAATGCTTGCAACAAGCCCTCCCCGGTTTTCAGTCCCGCAAGGGGGGTCTTAACAAGATTATGAATAGTTTCTTAAAATATCGCACAAGGGTCGATTTCAGATTTCCCTTAACCGTAAAGATTTTCAACTCGAAACAACGGATTCCTCGTTCAAATAAATTCAAACGAATCCGTTGTCCTGTTGGGTGGCATGAGTAATGCGCTTGTCCTTTTAAGGCGTTCCGTTTCACAACGGATTCAGAACTCGCTACCACACAACGGACTTCTGAATCAAAACAATAGCGTTCCTTTTACACATTGCGAAGCATCGACTACTTTTCAGTTTAAACACGAAATCAACCGGTCAAGTTGTATGGCTCTCGGGGTAACGGATACGATTTTAACCAGCGTCCGTTATACACGAGTGTCAAAGTTAAGGAGTGTCCGGCATTTCTTCGCAGACGGTTCGTTTTTATTTCTTTGTAATTCCCTCTGCAGGATTTTTATCGCATTCAAACGCTGTGGTGATAAGCAACACACCAAAGTATGGCTGTGTGGGTGCATTACGTTTCGCATGAACCCCACGGCGGTGACGTCATTCCACCGCAGTGGTTTTGTGTATCTTCGATACAAAGACAAACAAAATTCAGTTGCGAAAACTGTTTATCCCAAGAGGAAGAGGAGGAGTTTAGCCTATAGAACAGATATCGTTTTATTCATGGCGGGAAACAGACGTCATGTGTAACATGCATATTTAGCAGCTGTTAAGCAACAGACTCGAATTGTACACATCCCTCCCTGTAATTTTTTCCATTTTTTTAAAATAACTTTTGGATAAAAAAAAATAATGGCAATAAAAAAAGGTACCGTCGACACGAGAGAGCGCCAGATTTGAAACCACAACAGTCCTCTCTGGTTTCTTCCGCATGTCAGTTTGGAAAAAAATATTTGTAATAACTGTAACTATAGACGTCTAATGCCCTAAATACTAGTGTACATGACAACAACTGTATTCCTGTTTGTTTGTTTTTTCACACGGGCTGACAGGTAAATGGATAATTAGCTTGGGCCAATTAGCTAGTCGCAGCATAAGGAGCCTTGTTAAAGTACAGCAGTAGATTCACTAAGAATTAAGGTTTGATGAAAATTATCTGAACTTTTGGTAATCTTGTTTTTTTTTTTCGGGTCGGGGTAACAGATTCAATGGAGGCAAGTTCTACACGTACATTGGAGAAGTGTGCGTCTCTGTCAACCCTTATCGGACGCTCAATATCTATGGCTCAGATTACGTCAATCAGTATAAAGGTATTCTTTATCTCGTCCAAAAGTAAATATGTAAGTAAGTAATGATACGATTTTAGAATATACATATGTTCGCTTTAATATCCCATCACACTGATATTATTTTAATTTTTGGTATTAGTGTTGTGTTAAATGTTGTATTCAGCAATTTGATGCGTTATTTTTGTTAGTGCAGGATTAATATTTATTGCATATATTTAAATCGCTTACTTATTAACTGTCTATTACTCGTTATGTTTAAATTACTTAGTTATTAGTCTGGAATAAAACAACTATATAAAATATAGGGTTTATTTTAATGTGACGGGTAGATTAAGTATTCGGTTAATTAAGTGGCTGTACTGTAAGTGCCAATATTATACGTATAGATACGCATTATGACTAGGTTAATGTTTACGCAAATTCTGTTCCTATCCCTTTCTAGTGTTATAATAATTTATAATTAATTGTTGTATATTATTACGTTTTATATATATTTACTGTGTTAGGCAAAACGTAAAAAACCGATTGAGAAAAATTATTAAACTCTATAAAAATTACTTAATAATATTATAAAAATGTATTACATTGTGATAAGCATAGTTTGAATTCGGTAGAGTGAAATACGCAATACGGTTAATATATTTAAGTAAATAAACAAAAAAGCAATGCGATAAAAATGTATCCTTGATAATTAGTAAGATATTATTGGTACATTATAATACAAATTCTTGTGAAATATAAAGTTAAACTTAATGCGGTAAATGAAGTTTGAATTCGATATGTCGAAGTACGTCATATGATAATTAATTGCCAATGTTGTTAATTTATTTAGGTCGCGAGATCTTCGAACGTCCGCCTCACATCTTCGCCATCGCCGACTCTGCCTACCGCACGATGAAGCGCCGCGGTAAAGACACGTGCATCGTCATCAGCGGTGAATCGGGCAGCGGTAAGACCGAGGCGTCCAAGATCATCATGAGATACCTGGCTGCTGTGACCAACCTGAGTGGTCAGCAGGAAATCGACCGCGTCAAAAACATTCTTCTCCAGTCCAACGCCATCCTGGAGGCCTTCGGCAACGCCAAAACCAACAGAAATGACAACTCGTCCCGCTTTGGAAAGTACATGGACATACATTTCGACTTCAAGGGAGATCCCATCGGTGGCCACATTAATAACTATCTACTGGAGAAGTCCAGAGTGATTGTCCAGCAGCCTGGAGAACGAAACTTTCATTCCTTTTATCAGGTATTTTATTTTAGAAAAATGCGCAATAACGATTTAGACCGGTCGAATTATACGAAGAATCAACTAAACGTATGGCGAAGTCATTGTATCTGTCTGTGCAACTATCTGTCTATCTTTCCACCCATCAATCGATCTATAAGGGATCTGTCTGTCTACCTGTATATTAATTTATCTGCCTACACAAATCTTGCTTTCTTACCTATTAATAGATCTGCACATCTATCCGTCTACCTATCTAATCTAGCTATCTATTTACCTGTTTATCTACCTTTCTGTCTGGTATCTCACTTATCTGTCTATCTCTTCGCCTATCTATTCATCTACCTACATACGTACTTATTTTTCCACCTTGTATCTTCCTATTCATGTATCTATATCTGCCTACCTATATGTCTACCACTTACCAACCTTCAGTCAATCTCTACTTGTACCTATTCATCCGCCTACCCATCTATCTATCTGCCTGTCTATCTGTCCAACCATTTACCTGTATATCTGTTTGTATAACCGTCAAATAATCTATTAAGCGACTTGTCTGTCTACCTGTATGTCAATTTATCTACCGGTATATCTTTTTATCTTGCCTATTAATCGGTCTACATATCTATCTGTTTATCTACCCATTTACCTGTTTATCTACCTATCTATCTATATATCTATTCGCCTATCCTATTCATCTACCTACCTACATACTTATTTCTCTATACTATAAATCGATCTTTATACCTATCTTTCTGTTTGTCGTATCGATCTACCTTCCTATGTATACTTCTATCTATCTTCCTATTCACGTACCTACCCAATCTACCTATGTGTCTACTGACCAGCCTTCCAATCAATCTCTTACTTGTTTCTATTCATCCGTCTACCCATCTATCTACCTGCCTGTCTATCTATCTAGCCATCTACCCGTATATCTGTTTATATACCCGTCAACTGATCTCTTAAAAGTAACTGACTATCTATCTTGCTATGTATCCGTCTATCTAGGTATCTGTCAATCTACCATCTATCTACCCATGTAACTATTTTTCTTATCTGTTTATCTACCCGTCTAATACTTTATCTTCATCTCCCAGTACATCTGTCGAACTTCCTATCTGCTCATCTATCTATTTATCTAGTATAACTCTAATTCGATGTAAAGGTATTAGGAATATAGTATAATAGAGGAATTACCAAAAACCTCAGCAAAATAGGTTTATGAATGAAAACATGAATATTGCAGCTGCTCTTTGGAGCTTCAGATGCGGAACTGACTAAGCTTCACCTGAAGCGGGACACGGGCTCTTACTACTACATCCGCCAGGGAGGCATCGCTAAAGTGGATTCCATCAGCGACCGGACCGATTACAAGAACGTCATCTCGGCTTTCCGGGCCTTGAACTTTGACCAGGCTGCCATCGACACGATTTGGAAGATTGTCGCTGCTGTTCTACTCTTGGTAATGCGACCTACGTTTCCGTTATTATTCTTAGTATTATTATAATTATTACTATACATATATATTTTAACTTATTCTTCTTTTTTAATTTCGTTCCGCAGGGAAATATTGACTTCAAGTCAGAAGGCGACAAGACGCGCGTCGACAACAAGGCTCTGCTAACCACTGTGGCTCAGCTTCTCAACGTCGATGAGAACGAACTTAGCAGAGCTCTCTGTCATCGAGTCATCGCAGCCAATGGGGAAATCATGGAGAAAGGACATACCACTTCGGAGGCCGTCTTTGGAAGAAACGCTTTTGCTAAAGTAATTAACTGTCTTTAATGAAATTTTAATGCGTTTCCTTAAGTGCAGCCTTCTGTTGTATTCAGCTGCCAGTAACTTGGCATGTTTCCGCTTTTATAGTTTTATGGTTTTTGATTCTACAAAGCAGCGCGGGCGTTATTATAAAAAGTCATAAACATGAATTGTTTTCCCGTTTATTGAAAGGCAATCTACGACCGTTTGTTCAGCTGGATCGTTGAACGAGTCAACAGCGCCATTCAGGTTCGAGGAAGTTCCGTCGAGACTCACCACGTGTCGGGAACGGTCATCGGTGTCCTCGACATCTACGGTTTTGAGATCTTCGACCTGAACAGCTTTGAACAGTTCTGCATCAACTACTGCAACGAGAAACTGCAGCAGCTTTTCATAGGTAATTTGCCAAATCGAAAACCGTTTTTATGTCTAATTAACACCAAATAGTTTATTTACTACAATTATATTTATAGTATTAAAAGTCGGTTACAGTTAAGACGATAAAAAGTATTCAGTAAAACTAGATTAACAAGCTAACCATATCCATGAACTCCTGCGAATACTAAGTATACAAAAGTTAATCATTTATAAGTACAGTTAGTAACGTAATACGGTAAACTGGTATAAAGCATTTATAGTATTTAAGCGTAACTTGTAGTAATAATGTTCTTGAACTGTTTAAGTATTTTAAAATTAAGTAATAATTCAGTTAATCAACAGATCCTGCACAGGTAAAATCGTCAATAGCAGTTCTACTGGTTTCGAGAAGCTGATTTTATTAGATCGTCATTCTACGATCCAAAAATACTTCGACTTGATCAGTACTGCGTCGATTTTCATAGAGTCGTGATAGTTTAGCACATGAGCCTACCTTATATAAGCTTGTTGAACTGCAAAACTAATAATCTTGATCGAAATGTCGAATTTCAGAACTTGTCCTGAAGCAAGAGCAAGAAGAGTACTTACGCGAAGGCATCGCCTGGCAGAACGTCGAGTACTTCAACAATCAGATCATCTGTGATTTAGTGGAGCAGTCGCATAAGGGGCTGATTGCCATTATGGACGAAGCCTGTCTCAACGTGGGCAGAGTCACTGATCAGGTTCAATTTCCCTTTCTACTTTTATAATCTATTAAGAGCTAATATCATAAGAAAACAATTAAATACTATTCAACTAAATAGCTATAAGTTCAGTTTATATTTAGATGTTAATTTTACTAATTATATGCGTGAGGTATTATATTTAATTAAATAATAATTTAATTTCATTTAATAAATACCGTCAAGTTAACTGAGTCAGAATCATTTTTATTATGTTCTGAATTGAAATAGATGCTGCTGGAAGCCATGGACCAAAAGCTGATCAACCACAAGCACTACACGAGTCGCAAATTGAGTCCCCTGGACAAGGAATTGCGACACGGAAGCGACTTCCGCATACGGTAATCAAAGCTCTCCATAAACAGTTTCGCCGTAGTGTCACACTTACTTAAATACATTCGTTTAGGCATTACGCAGGGGACGTCGTCTACGATATCAACGGTTTCCTGGACAAGAATAAGGACACCCTGTTCCAGGATTTCAAGCGCCTGCTGTACAACTCGCAAAACCCGACGGTTAGAGATATGTGGCCCGAGGGAGCGCAAGATATACGGATGGTATATTACGAACCCCGTTTACAACATTTGAAAAAGTTCAAGTTAATTGTAGTTAAAAATAATTTCAAGGTTGTAATATTGACGTTTCAAACTTTGGTTATATTTGACATATTATGATGGTAGTATTGTTTTAAAATATTCTATGCCCAAATGTCCTTTCAGTAGACTTACTACACTGAATTTCAGAATGAATGCAATTACATCCTGTTGAACGATAACTATGACAGAAAGCGTTTTACGCATTTTCATTTCTTCATTTCCAATAATCCATTTATTATCTTAGACGACCAAGAGGCCTTTGACTGCTGGAACACTCTTCAAGAATTCCATGATCGCTCTGGTGAAGAACCTAACGTCCAAGGAACCTTACTACGTTCGCTGTATCAAACCCAACGATCAAAAGTCGCCCGTTTTGTTTGACGAGGAACGAGTCAGTCATCAGGTACTTCGATTTGGTTAAAACAAATGAAAAAAAAGGTTGTTTTATAACCTTATTTGCTCGCAGGTTGCCTACCTAGGATTGGTGGAAAATGTACGCGTCCGCAGAGCTGGATTTGCCTACCGCCAAAGCTACGATAGGTTCTTGCGAAGGTAGTTAAATCATTACGCACGAATAAAGTTTATCAACAAATAATCAAGCAACTGAAATTTACGTAATTCAGTGAATGAAACGTGGCTCTTAATAATAAGCTTAGCTTTAGAGTGGGTAATTACGATAAGAAAGTAAAATTAAAAATACGACTTGAGTGATGAAGATCGGAACATACTTGTACGGTAATTTCATTAGCAATAAGTAAATACACGACCGTTGAAGTTTGACTAGCTGAATAATATCATTGTAATCAATGTTTGACCTAAAATCTTAATGTACATTGCAATACGAGTACTGAAAGGTAGATTATCATCCAAAATTCGTAACTTAACCAAGTTCCTCAATTGATGTTTTCTTGTTTTACGTGTTTAGATATAAAATGATCTCGCAATACACGTGGCCCAACTTCCACGGAGGACCAGATCGCGACGGCGTGCGTATTCTGATGGACGAGCAGGGCTTTGCTGCTGACGTTGTCTACGGAAAGACGAAAATCTTCATACGTTCACCACAGACGCTTGTTTTCCTGGAACAGGTACTGATATACAATCAACTCCTGGACAAACCTTTATATGCTTACACTTTTAATACTTCTTAATTCATTTTACATATAATTTATTCTAAGTTCAGATTGATTACCTTCGTTTTAATGACCAACAGGCGCGCGCCCGACTTATCCCGGGTATCGTCATATTCCTGCAAAAGCTGTGGCGTGGTGCCATCTACCGGAAACGTTACCGTAGGATGGTGGCCCTCCTGCGGATCATGGCCTATTACCGACGCTATAAGCTGCGCACGTACGTCGGCTTGCTGCTAAACACTCTACGGTACGGATGCAGTTGATCACAGTTCTTCAATCTAGATCCTTCGTCATGGTAATTTCTATATTCTAGGAGCGTGAAACAACTGAGGGACTATGGGAAATCTATCAGCTGGCCTGTTGCCCCCAGGAGCATTCAGCCCATAGTGACCAAGTTCCAGGCTGCTTATGACCGGTGGAGGGCCTGGATGGTCATCCGCGCCATTCCCAATCAGGACTGGCCTCAACTTCGGCTCAAAGTATGTTCTTAATATCCGTAGTTTTATAATAATTTAACGTAACTTTGATCTTAATTAATTTACTGAAAGTTTAATTCGATTTCGGATTCTCTGTTGTGCTCCTTTAATTTAATTATATTTGGTTAAACTGGCACGAATAAAATTTAATTTGCTTACAGATCGCAGCCTCTGGTTGTCTACGCGGAAAGCGAACCAACTACGGCCTGAATCGACGTTGGGAGGGAAACTACTTGAGTGCCGAAACGGGAGCATCTTCGGCGCTCAGCTCGTTGAAGAGCAAGGATCGCTTCCAAAGCGTCCTCTTCGCCAGCAGGATCCGTAAATACAACAAACGATTCAAGGCTGCAGAGCGGGCTATCTTGATCACCGAAGCAGCTATCTACAAGCTGGAAACCAAAGCATTCAAACCTATGAAAGGGAAAATATCACTGAGTGAGGTAAAAACGAACAAGACGAACGTGTTTATAACTGGCCGCTTTACGCTAAGAGATTCACGTTAACTTTGCAAAGGAAACTGTCATAACTTTATCAATACGAAAACGTAATTTGGTAAGATTATACATCAGTGAAGCAAATCAACTTAAATGTTATAGGTTATAGGTTTTATTAATGTAATTGAAATCCTATTTAATTTAACAGGTATCATCTTTGAGTGTCAGTGCGGCGGATGACCATCTACTGATCATTCACCTCAAGTGCAAGAATGACCTCGTGGTTTCTTTACAACCCGGTGCAACTAATGGCGAGAGTCACGTCGGCGAAGCAGTAGCCGTCCTCGTTCGCACTTGTTCCCAGTATGATTTTAATTCTTGTAAACGATATAGTGTTATCAAGAACTCTACAACTGCAGTATACATTAATTTAATATCAAATAAATTATGTTAAGAAATAAACTTAAATAATTAACTGATTAATCATAGTTCTTCACTTGCTGAGATGATTTTGATTCTTAATTGATTTAAAAATAGTACAATAGTAATAGTTTTTATGTTTTAATTGATTTACAACTGCTGTAGAAATTTCTCAACGCACAACTAAGCAGACAAAACAATTACCAACGAAATATAATCAATACTGTAAAGGCTATTAAACTAATTACCAAAAATCATTTGAAACGATCTCGCTTTAAGTAGACTAAACTACACTGAATTGTTATATCAAGTGCCGGTGTATTTTTTTTCAGAGTCCAGGGCCGTTCCTTGACGGTGACTTGCGGATCGAGGCTTCAGTGCTTACTCGGTGGAAAGGCTCGTACGATTCACGTTGACTCCAACGAATCGATACGCACGGCCAACTTTATCAAAGAGTCAGCGAGCGATATCATTTACCAATCGCCTTTGGCTGCTTCCAATCAACTAAAATCCGTCACTAATGGCGGCAACGGATACCATTAGCTCGCAAGGATGGTAATATCATCATCATAGCCTTCGTCAGATTTCAATGACCGGCTCTTTTTAACGCAACTCTTTTTTTGTTATAGTTTCCAGAGGGGAGTTTTTAATCAGTGCCAATCACACTTGTCGTCTCCACACGCGCCTTTATGGAATATGTAACCAAGGTTCTTTTTGTCAAGGAATGCTACTATATATAGAAGTAATTATGGGTCTTCAGATTGCTTATTTTGCCACTGCACAGTTTTGTCTTTATGAGATGGCTTTATTAAGCTGGAATACAACAGAGTTGATAATTATTGCTGTTCTTAAGGGACGAAGACATCTGAAACGGTCGTGGGTAGTATATAGAATATAGGATATGTTTGTAAGCGTGCAAGAGATGGCGCCTAGAAATTGTTTACCTTGTACGAGGCAGACAGTAACCATGGGAAAAGTCAGGTGTGACCTTCACTGCTTCAACAGGTTGCGCAGTTGCACGTCTGCGTGGAGAATTATCTTCGTGGGACTGGTTTACTCGAACAGGTAAGAGTTAAAAAAGCTTGAATGAATTACCGGTCTTTCCAGTTGTTAATCTTTAAAGATGGTAATAGCTTCGTGGTGTCAATTTTGCGTATTATAATTTCATTAATTATTCCTATTCCGTAATATTGAATCGCTTACCGTTTTTGCTGACATCGCCAGGCAGATTTCTAAGCCTGAAATGAAGAAACCCCATTCACAAACTTTTCATTTTCAAGTATCAAAACATCCGAATTCCCTTTCCCCTTTCCCAAGGTTTCAGTCAATTTCGAGGTCAATATCGAAACTTAAGCCCAGTCCGCTATCTTGTATTTACATCTCGCCAGACAATCCATATCTCGAGTAAAGTTGATATGTTTTTATTTACCGACCTATAGCTGGAAATGCAAAGACGGCAATGACCCAGCGAGTCCACTATTTACACGTTAGACAACAGATAATGAAAAGTACCCATGAGTAGAACAGTTTTACGTCACCCAGTGTAAACTAAATGACTGATATTAGTAATGAACGTTGCGTAACATTCACTGCAGAACTGATTTTCTATAGTAAAATGGAATAACAGTTAATCCGATGTAGAGCACATTATCAAAACGAGTTATAAAATGAAAATTAAGGAAACATCTCAAGTTATCATATTTTTAAATCGTCATATCACCTGTTCAATTTTACAACGTCTAATTGAACTGTTTACTAAACAGGCTGGGAAAGATGGACGAGATAAGCAAGCAACAAATAACCGACACTATTCTGATGATCCGACCGGCCCACTTTGGTTTCAACCAACAAACAGCAGCCAATAACGCGTTCCAATGCAACGACACGAGTCTCTCGGCATCGGAAATCCAATCAAGGGCCCTGACCGAGTTCAACGAGTTTGTTGATAAGTTACGCAAGACTGGCGTTGTTGTTGAAGTCGTCGACGACACGGATCAACCCGTCAAAACCGACGCGGTTTTTCCTAATAACTGGATTAGTTTCCACCGTAACGGTACCATAATCACATACCCGATGTTTTCCGATATCAGACGCCAAGAACGACGCCAAGACATTGTCCGCCTCATAGCCGACAAGTACAACTTCAAAAACCACGTCCATTTTGAGCATTTCGAAGCTGAAGACAGATTCCTGGAAGGCACTGGGAGTATGATTCTCGACCGTGTTCACAAGATTGTCTACGCCTGTAGCAGTCCTCGTACCGATAGCCAAGTCCTCGATGAGTTTGCTATCGAAACTGGTTATAAAGCGATACTTTTTAAGGCCTCTGATGACCAAGGGAGGGAAATCTATCACACGAATGTCATGATGGCGCTGGGTACTTCCTTTGTGGTTGTTTGTTTGGACGCCGTGGCACCGGAAACGCGAGAAACGCTGCTTAAGGTGTTCCAGGAGACCGGCAAGGAAGTGATTGCCATTAGCCTGGAACAGATGAAGGACTTTGCCGGAAACATGTTGCAGATCCGCGGTGCAAACGAGTCGACTTACCTGGTGATGTCTGAGCGCGCTTACAAGTCTTTAAAGGAGGAACAGCTGAATGCAATCAAGAAACACACTGAAATACTGTCTACCCCTCTGTATACGATTGAAACCTATGGAGGTGGTAGTGCTAGATGCATGCTTGCCGAGGTTTTCATCCCTGAATAATTGGGGTTTGATTGCGATGTCTAACCATTAGCACACCCTTTTGATATTATGATTATCTGAGCAAGAATAAACGCTTTAAGGAATCTATTAAGTTTAGTTTAACTTCATCATTAAAGTGGTATTGCCCGTATTTGTGCTGGTAATTAAAAACCAATGGTAGGTGAATAGTAATAATTAACCTAACATTAAAGTTAACATGAAATAAACTATTACGTATTCACCATAACCTTTAGTTTGTAAGTTGTACGCAAAAACTTGGTTCCAAACTTCTGTCTCGTTTATTTCATAACGTAGCCAATTAACATATAACAGAGTTTGATGCGATTAAACTTTCATTAAAAAAACAGTTTGAAAAAAACAAATTGAGGCAATGTCTTAAAATCCGACGAGGTTGACAAGGACCTCTAGCAACTGAAGTTCCCTGTCATTTTGCGACTTGACAGATTTCAAGTTTGTGACGATTTGCTCCATAGTCAGCTTGAGATCCCGCACGGACGTCGACAGGTCGGCTGTACCACTAGATTGCTGCTGTTGCTGACCGGAAGAGGAAGATGGTTTTGCAACGAGTTTGCTGAACGGGAAGAGCAACCTGGTCTTACTTGACTTGGCTTCTGTCTGCATTGAAATAACAACAACAACAACAACAAGAAAACCGTGCGGTTAATGTTACACTCATCAGATTAATGCTGCTCAACTATTACTTTAACTACTTTAAGCAGCAGGATAACTAGGTTTGAAAGAATATACGTACGATTGCACGGCTAACGAGGTGACGAGCAGCGTCTGTCAGTCCGAAGTCGATGAACTTTCCTCTTCGTCGGTGAACGGTAGCACCATCTTTCCAATTAAACCAAAGAGTAACTCACCATCAGTTATGCAAAGGGTGAAGTTGCGTTATCATTAGTTCAATTAATAAGATTAATAGTATAATATAGAAATATCTAATACTAAAAACCAGATATCGAATAGGAATATCAGAACACTAGTCTTTGAATACAGTTTGAATACAATACAGTTGACTTGAATTTAGCAGTCTAAACTAGCCCAGGTTACCTGTATGACGGCAGCAGAGAAGAGCTGCTAAAACTGCTAAAACAATCACTGCAGGCCTCTTCATGATTGGATTAACTTGGTGTTCTCTGAAGGAGCTCAGCGCAATGACTGACAAGATATCCAAGTTTGTTGATTATCTTGTGGTGGCACTGGAACGAGTTGCTCGTGTCCGAAATGTTCATCCAAGCAAGGATTGGAAATACCGTAACCCGTTTGGAATTTTCGGGATATGGTGGTCCAGTTATCTTAATCAGTTTTGAGTTTGTTTAGTTTGGCCAAAATAAAAGCATAAGTGTAACCATCATCGAACCTTAAGTAAAAAAAGTATTGGAAACTGGACCTGAAACAAAGACTGAAGTACTGAAATAGAAACGTGTGATTAAGGATCATTAAGGAAAGCTGATGAGTGCAGTACGGAAGTACTGTCAATGTTAACTTTATTCGAGCAGGCTTAAGAAGAAGGCTACCATCTTATGATACGGTTATTCGGATGGCTATTGCAGATATAATTATTCAACCCCTGACTGAAAATGGCCCACCTTACTGCGCTTTGATGACCGTGACATAGATTACTGTGATAGATCTTGTGCAGGAGTTCTCCTTAAGCTTGTATGCATAAAGGATCACCACGAAATTGAACACACCGTTAAGTTGAACTGTTTAACTTCTTCCCAAACAATTATTAATGGAATAAGCAGACAGCAGTACATACGTTCTTAGCGAGAACTACTGGAATTGTTACTGTGTAGAAAAGGAAGCGATGTAAGCTGCTAATCGTTACTTAGAAACTAATAATAGAAAGCACTGGAACGAAGAAAATATTATAAAATGATATTATATGGTATTATATGGAAACTATGCGGTAACGATATGGACAATATTACGGCTTTAACATGAAGTATAGTGATTCACGATTGCGAAATATTCTTGTGCAAAACCAGTACTATACTAACACACCTTTCAACATGCTGCTCTTGATTCAGATACAGCTGCTTCAGGTTGGTTTAGTGGATCTCCTTGATCAAATCAACAAGCTTGTCACATGTTCTATCCTCTGAACAAATGCTTCTCGTTTTTAAGTTAAAAAGAGTCAGAGCTCGGTATGATACTTGTATTTGTAATCCGCTCACCACTAATAAATATGATTGATTTATAAAAGCAAAAATTGAATAACAACTTGTCGAGTGCCGATTCGTTTGCTCCTCTACTTTTCATTCCTAGCCAGAAGTGGTGACACAGGGCTGCTGGACATAGGTTAAGCAGAAGCCAAGATTGTTCGTATCGGCTGCAACCTCGGTGGAGTCAGTAAAGTACCGTACTTCAAACGGTTTCCTGTAACCTAAACAGTTTTAAGTTGATTACAAGTTTCAAATTTTCATCGAGGACTATTGTATACTGTAGACTGGTGCTGGTATGGCAGCACCAGTTATACTAGAAAGGGCAGCTCCGCAAAGTTTGGAAACGCACGATGCTCCAGTGGATTGCAGGTTAGTAGGGCTTCGTTGATCGCTTGCGCATGGTATCTGAAGGAAATCCAGGAGACAATTGGCATCGCCTGCCTGGGCCGTACTTGCACCACTGGCAAGACTGATGGAGAATGCGGCACTTGTAGTTGTCTGTGCCGTGTTTAGTGTATCAGGGCAAACAGAGTAACAGATTCCACAGAATCCCTACCATCAAATAAGCACAAACACAAGTTATACAGGATTACTACATAGTTGACGGTCAAGTCAAGCGTTTTTCTACACACCGCATTCATCCGGATGCAAATGGTGTAGTCCTGGTTAGCTAGTTGACGCATTCCGCTAGCTACAGCTTGCGATTTGTAGTTAAACGACTGGATAGTTCCTGTACTTGTTTGGTAGTACTGTAAGCATTGGTCAGGGGCTTCAGTAAAACATAAAAGAATGACGAAATGATGTAAGGATGTACAAGTATGGTGAAAATACAAACCCAGAATTCTGGAATCTAAGCAAGACAGTTGAGTTGCTTTGATGTTCCAGCTCCTCGAAAACGTAGATGTGGTCGTAATAATAGACAGTTCAAAAGTGTCCGTATTCGGAGTCATGTCCAAGTACACTATTAACAAAATACTCTTACTATTTTTTACAAAAGTTAGTTGGTGCAAGTGTCAAGTTTTACTATGTTGTCCCGTATTGTCACCGCAGATGATAGGTACAGGGTTCGAAGCTCCCGACACGACGGTGAAGATGTCGGTGGAACAGACTCCGTTGGTCGTTTCCGGCTGCGCCAGGGTAAACGAAAGAAAATCCAGCCTGTAGTTAATTACAATGTGAATATAGACTAGTTTCGATTAACTAGAATCAAAGCGTAGAACCTAATTTGACAAATGTCTGATGAACACTTCTTGACGAGAAAATTACATTGACCGATGGTACTGTAACTAGAGCTAGCGCCTCCAGGGTTTTGCCAGTACGTGCAATTGCGATTAGACGTCTGTTGGCAGCTGGTGTACGTGACTGAAAGCGAGAATTTCTTATGCTAGGCTGCCCAGATTTTAGAAAACAACTTGGACATTATACTTACAGACGCAACAGACTCCAAAACCAGAGGCACATGATCCAGACGTAGTTCCACTTCCTGCGGTGCATTCGGCAGACGTCATGCAGGTGCCATTGTATCCGTTGCTGGCTGTGCACATCTTGTTCTCGAAACGAACAACCGTAAACAGGGATACGACTACAAAGGAGAAAGAGATGTTCATAGTTATGCAAGAAATCAAGGTATTACAGTGAACGTACACTTGGCGTCCCGCTCGTCCCCGGTGGTGACATTCCTAGTTAAACCATTCCCTTCACTGCCAGCACTGCAAAATGAGCAGCTTATAACAGCAACCAGAAAAACGACCGCGTAGGTAGATCTCATCATGCGCGGTTATCAGTCACTGTGGAACAAGCTACTCGTCAGTAAGTTACTTTAGACGTACTAGGCATATGGCATAGTTCATACCTATGATCTGATAATGTATATGTGGTCTTTATGTATAATGTAATTTAAAGTATGTACATATACAAGTCATGTAAGTGGAAGCGTCGGGGAATTGTCTACCTAAAACTTACATAGATATTTCATGTTGCTTTAGCGATTAGTCGAAATATATTACACTTTACTTTACTCTGTTTATCATACTTATATCTTACTTAGTTCAACTACTATTAGGACTTTATAAACGACTTACGCTGCTTGCGTTGTTTGGAGAGAGAGTTAAACGCTCCACTGAGAGAGCGAGAATGTCTGGACGCAGAATTTGGCGTGCTTTTATAGTCCGGACTCGGTGGTCAAGTTTCCTGGTATGCAAAAAGTTCGCTGACTCGTGAAAAATTGATATTTTAAGGTAAACAAGTTATTTGCTGATCGACATACACGCTATTGACGGGGATTAAGCATCAGAACTAACCCTTTTAATAGGATCGCAATAGTTATACTTGCAATACTACTAGCACTTTGTTCAGTGTGCTAGACTGTATGATCGAAACCGTTTCAAAAAAATGGTTTACCTAACCTAACCTAAGTTAACCATGTGGTCTGGTTAAGTAACTATTTGAACATTTAACATTTGAACTATTATGAGTATTAGTTAAACTATCGTCACCTTGACTGGACTGTACAGTTCTTAAGCAGTATTCCGGGCAAGCTAACCAATTCTTCGCAATAAGGAAAGTCAGTACCATTTGTTTTAATGGTAAAGCAATTTTGTATGACCGCAAATAAACTTCAGGAACAACATGCGCTATTCTGTTCCACGCCTGCGTGCAAATCGGCTGAAATTCGTTGTCCAATGGGAAAAAACCGCAGAAGTTCAACGTACCAAAACTTGTGCTAAAACTTCCAGCATTGCAGTAAAGTTGTACAAAGTTATCCTACCGCAACACCTGTTTTTGCGCTGGTCGAATGGTTGCCACATGGTTCAATACATTGTTTCCGTCACTGGCATCCAATCAAAGATGCTGCATACATCATTAGGTACGAGATACTACATTGAGCTTCTATAAACAGTCATTAAGTAAGTTGAAGTCAGTAAGTTTAAGTTTAAGTAAGTTTAAGTTTAAGTGTAAGTTTAATTCAGTAAGTGTCTCTTAGCTTATCCTAAAGAGTCTGTTTGCGACGTTTGTTATATAACAATTTTAACGTACGTATTATGCGAAGTATGAAGTAATAAGTACGTAGTATGCAAAGCTGGTCCCGGCTTGTCAGGAAATTTTCAAGTTTCTGTCTGAACAGTTCGCAGGACCGGAAAAAAACAAGCCAATCAAACATCTGCATCGCAACATGCAAAGCACCGGAAGTACAGCAGCGTACTAGCCATAGTCCTGCTGTTATCAAGGCCGAAACTTGTAAGGTTAAGTAAATTACTGTTTCGTTAATTAGCTTAGTTTATGGCAATAACGTGTTATGCTGCGATTAAGGCTATCATAGCCGGTCGTTCTTTGTCTCGCGTCAAGTTCTGTAGCTTAGATGGGGACATGCTTCCCAATAACATTGTAAGCGTACAGCACTACATTTCTACACATTCTAACAACGATACGGCGATTTCATTTAAGTGTTATACAAGGTTAAAATTTAACTTCGATCCTGAATTAGCTCCCCGCTTAGAAATAACCTCGTGTACAGCATGCTGTACTTCAATAAATCATACTTACGTTCACACATGTTGCTGAATACATCATACTTAGTAGTTACTTTTGTGAGTAACTTGCATAGTCAGCACGCACACCTTAAATTAAAATCGGTACAACTCCGTGACGGCCATGGAGTTGAATCTTCGTGACTGACAGCTGGCAGCTGACACATACAGTGTCTTGCCACGTTTGATCTCGAAGTCTTCTCGAAGAATTTTCGATAGTCTTACCGATATAGATTATATACTTTATAGATAGATTGACCTGTAGTTATGCGGTCCGCACATCCACATGTATCCTAGTCCCAGCCTGTCTAACCCGTTCTTTATCTGTTTCCCCCGGCATTCCACGCCCTTGTCTGCCATTGTGAATTGAAACCTTAACGCTCGTTTAGCCCACGTATCTCTCTCGTCCTTAAACAGTTAACTTACTAAACAGATTGTTTCACAAACGAACTTGCTTCCCCTCCTGGCCCTTTGATATCACCAATATATAATAAACTGCTTCGTACAACTGTTTCATCCCAGTTTCTGTTACTACAACCCACAATGTTATATACTTATAAGGCATATATAAGTTAAGACACGTGTCTTATATACTGAAAGACAGATTATAGTAAACAACGACGTCACATTACGTGCTTTAGAAGGGTTACATAATTATCTGGTGGATGAATCGATTATGGCTTCTTTTATGCTGGCGTCAGACAACGAGCTTTAAACAGGTACACCGGTAATCAAATCATACGATAAAGATAGTCAACAAATAAATCAGAAAAATCAACAGTCAAAACAATACAGGAATACCAGTACATCACCAAATAGAACCTAATCATTGAGCATTCCTTATAGAGCCCATCGTTGGCCCATCGAATCAGTATCGTGCACGTTCGTTTCGTATTCCATAACTACAAGACCCTTTCTAGAGAACACATTGCATTCTACTATCTCTTGTAAACAATTTGATTGTTTTATACGTTAAAGATAAAGTCTTGTGAGTAGATACCGTTTTCTTGCTTTGGCTTGTCAGTGAAATGAGCGGATCTTCTACATCTTCATCATTCTTCACATCAAATGTAAATGTAACATCGATACTTTTTGGTTACCTCATGTAAGTCTATCTTATAAGTTATCAAAATAGGAAATCAACGTCCTTTGTGACAGTCAACCTTCTATGCGTCTTGACGTTACGTTATAACGCAAAATTTTAAGAATATCATTTTGTAAACAAGTGCTTCACTGTAGCAAGTCAATCCCCATATTCTGATCTCTGGTACATTGAGTAGAACATGAGATTCACCATATTACTTGTATTTATGAATCCATAACCAGTTATAATTAAGGGCTGTTCAGCTTTAAAACTCCAACACATTTAGGAAGCCAAACTCTCCTAAATTCTTAATTTCCTTTTCAACCAAAAGTGCTGACACAAGGCTGTTGAACGTAGGTCAAGCAGAAACCAAGGTTGTTCGTATCAGCTGCTACCTCGGTAGAATCGGTATAGTAGCGCACCTCAAAGGGCTTCCTATAACCTATAAAAGATTAAAACACACTGTGTGTTAATACTTTATCTATCTGTCTATTAGTCTATCTGTTCTCATCTCTACTTGTCTATCTATCTTTATCTTTCTATCTCCAAAGGAAAAACAAGTATTCAGTACTGTAAACTGGTGCTGGCGTTGCAGCATCGCTTATGCTTGAAAAGGCAGCTCCACAAAGTTTGGAAACGCACGAATCTCCCGTGGATTGCAAGTTGGTAGAACTTCTTTGGTCGTTTGCGCAAGGAATCTGTAGGAAATCCAAGAGACAATTGGCATCGCCTGCCTTGGCCGTGTCCGTACCGCTGGCAAGACTAATGGAGAATGCGGCACTTGTAGTTGTCTGCGCCGTGTTCAGTGTATCCGGGCAGACAGAGTAACAGATTCCACAGAAACCCTACCGTAGAAGCGCGATAAATATGGCAGGATTATTACATGGTCAATGGTTAGCTCAACTTGGAACATACCGCGTTCATACGAATGCAAATGGTGTAGTCCTGGTTTGCCAGTTGACGCATTCCGCTGGTTATAGTTTGCGATTTGTAGTTAAATGACTGGATGGTACCTGTACTCGTTTGGTAGTACTGCAAACACTGGTCGGGAGCTGTAATATGACATAGAGGTAAATGAAAGCCGTTCTGGAAAACCATCGCACGTTGGAAGAAATACGAACCGAGAATTTTGGAATCCGAGCAAGACAGTTGAGTAGCTTTGATGTTCCAGTTCCTCAAAAACGTAGATGTGGTCGTGATGACAGAGAGCTCGAAAGTATCCGTATTGGGAGACATGTCCAAGTACACTATTGGATAGATTGAATCAATAACCAAATAATTCAGTTCTGGGAAATCTCAAAGCTACTGTGTTGGCCGGTATTGTCACCGCAGATAATGGGTACAGGGTTCGAAGCTCCCGACACGACGGTGAAGATGTCGGTGGAACAGACTCCGTTGGTCGTTTCCGGCTGCGCCAAGGTAAACGAGAGGAAATCCAACCTAATTCAAGGTTGACGCTGAAGCTGAATGTTCAAACTTAACTTTGGGTAAGCGTAAAACCTGATTTGACAGATGTTTGATGAACATTTCTTGATGAGGAAATTACACTGACCGACGGTGCTATAAGTGCTGCTAGCGCCTCCAGGGTTCTGCCAATAAGAGCAATTACGACTTGACGTCTGTTGGCAGCTGGTGTATGTAACTGAAGGGGAAAAGCTTCATTACTAAACTGAAGAAACCAACTCGAAGTTGACTTATTGAAGTTGTACTTACAAACACAGCAAACCCCAAATCCCGCCGCGCAAGTACCCGCCGCAGTACCTCCCCCAGCGGAACATTCAGCCGATGTAAGGCACGTACCGTTGTAACCTGAGGTAGCCGTACACGCTTTGTTGTCGAAACGTACCACGGTGAACAACGATAAGACTGAAAACCCACATCGCATTTTACATTTCAGTATAGAAACCTCTTACTTTTAACTGAACTACAATTACAATACTAACTGAAATTGAACGGGAAAGGTGCTTACATCTGGATTGGCGATTTTCTTCCGTTGCGTTCAGTCCACCTTCGACTAAAGTTTCAGCAGCCCTAATTTGCTGGCTTAGATTGATTACAATTAAGATAACGTAAGGGAACTTCATCTTCTTTCAACTAATAGCTGAGTCAATGTGTATCTGTCGACTGCTGTCTGCCTGTATGAGTCGATCGAAACACGATTCGACACTGCTGCAGATCGATACCTTGACGGCTTTTATATCCTGTTCTCTTGATTGTGTCTCTCAATTTCAACGGTTCATCGGCAGTTAATTTTTTTTCCCCAAAAAACTTCCTTATACGGCAGCCTTGGCATACGTTTGACAAATCATGTAGTTGACGTAAAGACGATCATGATAGAGAAAAGACAAATGAACTCATCAATTCTATTTCGGTACTATCCCATATTTTTGGCTGAAGTATCTCGCGAAGGAAACAGTTGTAATCAGGTCCGTGTATTTAATGCAAGTAAACTAAAATTGTACTATATTTTGTTATCTATCCTATTTACCCAGCTATCTATCAATCTACTTAACTTTCTTTTACCTGTCTACTGACTACGTACCTTCATATGCACTTTCTTTATCTCTTCTGTACAGGTCCATCCATCCATCCATGTAATGTATGTCTGTATTTCTATCTATATATCCATCCCACCATCCACCCATCCAACCACTCATCCATCCATGTAATGTATGTCTTTATTCCTATCTATATATCATTCCTACCATCCACCCATCCATCCATCCATCCATCTAATGTATGTCTATATATCTAATCTACCTATACCCATCCACGCATCCATCCACCCATCCATCCACCCAGCCATATAATGTCTGTCTGTATATCTATCTAGCTAGCTATCTATATGTACCCATCCATCCATCCATACGTCTAATGTATGTCTTTCTATATGTCTATACATCCATCTAGCTATCTTTATACATCCATCCCACCGACCACCCACCCGTCCACTTATCCATCCATCCATCCATCTATCCATAACGACAAATATTGCAAGGTGATTATGGAATACTTCATTCATTATCATTATATATTGACGAGCTAATATTTAACTATACTTCAAAGAACTAAATAATGTAACAACTAGAAACTCATGCGTTAGTGATCGGAAGATGAAACATGGGGTTGAAGCTCATACGTGCTTGTCACCTTGGAAGCCTATGGCAATGCAGTCAAAGAAGAAAGGTTCTAGAAAAAAAACTGCCGTCGGAAAGCTTTATGATTACAAGGAAAAGTTATTCCAGAGCCATAATTCAGCATCTTCACCTACGCGTTACATCATTTTTTTCCTGGTTTTTATTATTTGATTACTTTATTACTATGATTAATTTCATGTTTCCTATACTTTTAATTATAGAGATGATATAACTGCAAGTACAAAACAGAACAGAGGTGGTGTTTCTCACTTACAGCCAAGTTCGTTTCCTACATTATCCACGTAAGTCTTAAACCCAAAAGCATGAACTTATTAGTAAGTACCTATATCTATGTATACTATGTATACGTATATTATAACTGTATAACTGTAACTCTATAGTCTACATCTTCGACACAATAACCTACTTCTGAAGTTTGACAATTGCTATTGTAGTCACCGTCGACGTCTCGATCACACACGTAGAACAGCTTCTACCTTCATACATCTTCTCTCGTTTGCCTTTAATTCTGTCACCGTTCTATCTCATATGAACGAACCTCGCTGCGGGAACCGTAAAAAATACGCCGGACTCGGTATTTTTCCATTCCTAGGATATAAACCCGGTGTGACCGGCGACCCTTCACTCTGGCTCTAAAAATAATCAAAAACCAACAGGAAACACGGTTTAAAAAGTCAACAAACCATCTCTTTTGCTTCCCACACAGGGTTGCCAGCCAAATATTATTGCAGTAGTATCCTTTTGGTTTGACGAACGACCTTGCCATCCCTGTTTCATTCGGGTCGAGGAGTTAATTCGAGCTCACTTTAAGCTGTTATACAATCCTGATAAGTATAATATTTGAATAATTAAAAATAACTTTCGACACTATGACGATAGTTAACATTAATGCATTTAAATTTTGAACGGATTTCAAGAAAGAAGACTGAAAAAGGTTAGTAAAAAAACAACCGTAAGCAAAATAGCTCATGACGTTCTGTTACTGATTTCTCTGGCCCGCACCCAAGACCTTTAAATGACACACACGACATCTGAAATTGTCGCGAAATAAGACTTCCGCTACAGATGGCCGGGAAAAAAAACTAGTAGCAGCTCGCAAACGTGTCCTCGACTCTTTAACTATAAATACACTTTCAAAATATTATCACATCAACTAATTGCGTCATTATATTAAGCTTAGATAAAAGAAGGTAATTAATCATTAAAAGAATCGCGTGTTTGATTATAGCATTTGTTGTGTACAGTTAATATTAGGTTTCACTCCAATTAATTAGGGATGTTAATTAAATTTAACGACATAGTACTTTAAGAATCGAAATAGATGTAGTTATCAAATTAATTAGTGTTATTTTCAGAAATGAATAACATGTTAAAGAAACGGTGGAGTTGACTTAATTTTAAGAATACTTAAATCTAATGCGTATTTTAACAAAAAAGATCGATATTCAGTATTGTTTTCAAAGGTTAATTCCCATCACATTCACATATCAATCTGAAGTTAAACAGTAAAACATAAACCAATTTAAGAATAATCAAGATAGCTACTGAAAACTGAAACATATTAAGTATTAAATCTGATCTTTTAAGAAATTATCAACTGGATAAATGCTAAAAGTAAACGCGTTGAATTACCCAAAGGGTTGCAAAATCGGTGGCGAAAGTCGTCTGTTTACGAGTCAAAATAACTGTCGAGTTGTTGACCCTTCACCAGCAAATACTGTGAAATCCTGGAGCCTAGTGCTTCCGCTCAGTTCCGGTTTTCTCCGTTGTATGCAGTTTACACATCCCCAATCATCAGATTGAATCACAGATTTAACTAATCAGCTTTTATTGTTCAATAACTTTCAATTGAAATGCTATTGTGCGTAAATATATGAATGGAGTCATCGAAGCTACAACGTACAAGTTTCTGTGAGATCAAGGCCCATGAATTGCAATTGCATATGCTATGTCATATGTATATTACTATAACCGTTTCTCAAGTTGATCAAGTTAATTTTTTCAAATTTGACTATAGAATTACACTCTTAAACGTAAGTATGATGTGCGCTTTTACCTTATGACATTAAAATAGAAAACTTGTATAATGAAAAGCCAAGTAGTAAATGGAGGGGGTTAAGTAACAGACAGCGCAGGCAATCAACGTCGCCTGGCTAACTTGACTAGCGACTCATTAGTCATCTCATTAGGCAAACATCCGACGTTCTAACAGACTACATGCGTTGAAAAAGGAACAGTACCTGTTAGTACAATAAAAAGCAGTCGAACTGGTCTATTAGGTTCCTCTATTACCGTTTAATATCAGAATCTTAATAAGAAATCATTATTTTCTAATTCCTTAATTTAATTACGATTATGAGCATATCATGCGGCAGTCTTAAATACTATTGGAGCTGAAGCTGATAATGACATGACAAATTGTTATCAACACCTTACAGTTTACTTTTGCAGATCAGTTGCGAAAACATCGTTTCAATCCTTCAGTTTTACCTGAAAATTATCTTAAGATACTACTTTCGCGTATAGGGCTGATACACTGTGACGTCACGTCACGTGACCCTCCATAAGGCTTGATACTAGGTGAATCATTGACTTTCGCGAAACGAAATTGGTTTGTCCTTAGGGGTTATTTCAGTCAGTAAAGTTTCTAAAGTTACGAATTGCTTGAAGAGATATACAATCAGTTGATATTCATGCATACCACCAAGATGGCGGACACTGCAGAATGCATGTAAGCCGAACAGGATCAGTTTCTCCTTCGTTATGTGATTGTTTCGTTTGTGTTATTTCAGTATAAACTCGTAGAGTACGAACTGCACGGAAAGGATACACAATCAGCTGACGGTCGTATAAACCACCAAGATGGCGGACATTTTAGAATGACGTATAAGCCGTGTAGCTAACCGCAAAAGGAACGTTGCGTTGAAATCATTTATAGAGATTACGAATTGCATGGAAAGGGAAAGGACGTAGAATCATCTGATGGTTACATAAACCACCAAGATGGCGGACACTCTATAGCTAATCGCAAAGGAATGTTATTTGAATTTGTGTAGGTGTTAGTTCGGTCTTAGTATTATTAGCGCGTGCATTGACCGAAACAGAAATATTCTGTTCAGTCTGTAGAAATTACGAACTGCGTGTAAAGGATACACAATCACTTGACAGCCATATAAACCACCAAGATGGCGGACATAGCTAAACCGCAAAGGAATGTTACGTTGAAATCATTCATAGAGATTACGAATTGCATGGAAAGGGAAAGGACGTAGAATCATCTGATGGTTACATAAACCACCAAGATGGCGGACACTCTTTAGCTCATCACAGAGGAATGTTATTAGAACGATACGTGTTATTTTGAAATCATTCGTGGAAATTACGAGTTGCATGGCAATTATTCGATTTTGATCCCTACATAAACCACCAAGATGGCGGACATTCTATAGCTGTTATTTGCATTCTGGTCATTGAAATGCGAGTGGAAGTACTGTTTGAAAGAGTAGTAAGGCTGCCAAGATACAAATAGCATCAATGGGCGCGTCTATTTCACCGCTAGGTTGGCACGGGACACATCAGTCGCTCCGAGGTTAGGCAAATCGCAGACTCACTTTTGGACAAGCAGTCTTTTCCCACTGTGTGTGCGCGCTCATCTCCCAAGGCACACTGTTTGAACCACACCAAAGTCAACATCATTACAACAGATTACAAGTTGCAAATCTGTCCCGATCCCTGGAGTTGAGTTCAAAGTCGTTACAACCGGAAGCAATTGGTTTATTGATCATGAGTAGCGGCATTGCAGGTAAGAGGAATCAGAGCATGGTTCGAAACTGCAGCGCTTCGCATTTAGCGACCAACGAAGTTAATCTGGCGCTTATCGGAGCCTTGGGAAGCGGGAAATCCGGTTGGTATTCATTCAGTCCCTAAAGTTAAGGAAACTCTTCATCATCTACAGTCTAGAGCACCAAAAAAGGGTTCTGAATGGTATAGGGAATGATGGATCTTCTGAACTTAGAATTTTTTTCGGGCAAAACTATCAATCGGATTTCAATGAAACTTCGCTCGTGCATAAAGTACTAGTAGTTCTAGATGTGATATTTTTTTCGTTCTTATATCGTCGAAAACTTGGGCGCAATAAGCGATCAACTTTACCCCAGCAGGAACCCTTTTTCGTTGCTCCATGTTTGTACATAGTTTTTAGATCCATGCTTCCAATATCATGATGGCTTATCTAGTGTCGCATTTTAATACGGTACTTTATGATATCTTATGATTATGATGACATTATTATGACTAATATCTGATTCTGTGATGATTTTGCGCTATTTCGACTTCTATTATTCAATATTCCTGTCAATCCATAACATCATTAAATAGATTAAGTGGAAAGAAGATGGCGTACTCCAAGCTGAATGAATTGAGGTTAACGTTCGTAAAATTTCTGTTGATTAACTAAACTAAGCTGACCACGTTCTAATTGAAATGAGATACTCGCCAAATGAGTTGACTTGCCCAAAAGAGGGCGAAATGTCGGGGCGAGTCATGTACGACACATGAGTAACCCAATTGACTCGCCCAAAAGAGGGCGAAATATCGGGGCGAGTCATTTAAGACACATGAGTAACCCAGTTGACTCGCCTGAAAGAGGGCGAAATATCGGGGCGAGTCATTTACAACACATGAGTAACGCAGTTGACTCGCCCAAAAGAGGGCGAAATATCGGGGCGATTCATTTAAGACACATGAGTAGCCCAGTTGACTCGCCCAAAACAGGGCGAAAAATCGGGGGCGAGTCATGTCCGACACATGGGCAACGCAGTTGACTCGCCCAAAAGAGGGCGAAATGTCGGGGCGAGTCATGTGTACGATACGTGAGTACGCAGCTGTCTCGCCCGCAAACCATGGTAATAAGTATATATGAATCTACACAGACTTATTTCCTGCATGGAACTTTATACTAGTTAAATAACTTCAAACTGGTTTTATATTTAAAATATATATTTATATATATAGTCGGCAATATACACTTCTTGCACTCTGTTATAAAAAAGAAGGCTATCCGTGACGGTAAGAATGAGGAAACTCGGTAGTGATGAAATAGATTCCGTTTTTTGTGACATTGGCATTTCTTTTAATTTTTTGCTGAATCGCTTCTTATGGATTTAAGATAACAAAATATATGACATCAACTATATATAACTTTTCAGTGACATCTCATATCAGTACCACGTGAAGAATAAGATTCCACTGAAATCGAGCGTGACAGTTCCATGATGCGACATATCAGATTCACCTGACTGACGTGGCTCAGCGTGACCAAGAACCAGACAATCTGATGATAATATTCCGATATATCATCATCACGTTGATTAAAACCGATTCAACTTAACTGAGATTGACAATTTTATTATCATTTCACGACGTATGATTCAAATGATTCAACGTGAACAGAACCAGACAGTTCGAAGCATCAACATCACGTGACTGATATCATCTTACTTCAACTGAATCTGACAATCTAATGCTTGGATCAAACCCAACAATTCGATGATGGCAACACGACATATCGAGATCACGTGACTGGTATATGGTTCAATGGAAAATAATTAGACAATTTGATGATAACGTCATGATTTAACTTGAACCTTTTGAATATGCGGATTTGACAACTCGATATAATCATGACGCATCATCGTTACCAACTAGTATATAATCCAACTTAATTAAAACTTACGAAATCAGTAATATTAATATCGACCATCAGGCGAGGAATTTTTAACAATAGTAAACTTTAACTTGGAATTTTATCATCGAACTTGAGAAAACCAGAGAAATCGGGGCTACTGGCGCGAGTAATTGTTGTGTTGAAGTCGCCCGCTGTGTTAGCGGCGCATTTTTCGTCGAGTCGGAATGGTCAGCAAAGTGATCGGTTTGTTTTCAATGTCCGACATGCCAGGGGTACGTGAGTCTTCTCCCTTTGCAAGTGACTAAATTTAAACTTGTTTATTAGCGGAAATGAAAACTTGCAAACTCTAATCCTTTCTTGTTTCCCTTACAACAGCCCTGGCAGTGAAATACTTCACCAGACGTTTCATCAACGAGTATGATCCTGACTTAGGTAAACTTTAACTCTAATAGACTATGTATGTCTCGCTAAACTTTAGAGGTAAACATTAAACGATAACTTCATTAACTTTACTTGTAGAGTTGAATGTCATGGTACCTAATCATTCACTTAATTACATTAACTAAATTATGGTTTCGTTTTAATTACTAATGCCTCGTAGAAGACACGTACTCCAAGACAGAGATTGTCGACAACCAGGAAATTTTGGTTCGCGTCATGGACACCTGTGATAAAGTAATTAACTTGCTTTGGTTGTTCTAAGAAAGGATAGCGCCAGATGATGGGAATTATTTCATGCTCAACAGGAGGGTAAAGACCCGGAACGTTATTTGAAGTGGGCTGATGGGTTTCTGGTCGTTTATGACATCACAGACCGATCCAGTTTCGATACAGCTCAGCGATACCTGGACGGCATCAGTCAACACCTGAGACTAACCACTACCTACGATGCTCCGTTGATCTTGATCGGCAACAAACTGGATCTGGAGAGATACAGGTTAATTTTAGTGAAGTACTGGAGTTAGAAATAGTAACGTTTAGCTACCTGTCGGTCTATCTATCAGTCTACTTGTTTGTATACATGGATGGATGTACGGATACATCTATCTATCTATCTATTTATCTATCTATCTATCTATCTATCTATCTATCTGTCTGTCTGTC